>APFE031055694.1:0-12500 GCA_000404065.3 Pinus taeda | reverse complement strand
TTCTACCTTAGGCCCTAAAATGTCCACATGAAAAACTACAGTCCATGCACTTACTGTTTTTTCTTACAGAATTCAAATCTGATGCCTGAAATCAAAGTTATGACGATTTTCCATAAGCCTCCTTTTTGAGACAGAATTCTGGAGCTCGTCGTTAAAACCCTATCTTCCTAAGAGCATATCTCTAAAAATATAGTGAAGCAAGATATGAAATTTTTACACAACGTTCTTTGTGATTTCGCATCCACTTGGTAAATATTTCAACTTTTGAGGCCTCGTATAAAAAAATTTATGGTAATTTTCCCTAGATATCCTATTTGAGACATAATTCTAGAGTCTGCAAAAACCCTATATTCCTCAGAACATATCTCCGAAAATATAGTGAAACAAGATATGAAAATTTTAAATTAAGTTATTTGATATTTCAACTCCACGTGGTAAAAATTTTAGCTTTTGAAGCCTCGTAGAAAGACTTTATAGTGAAAATTACAAGATGATCTATTTGAAGAAGCAGAACCCTAGAATCCAAAGCTCTGATACCAAAGGTTATGCAACCAACTCACAAATAGATAGATCAATGAATTAAAAACTATCCTCTTCGAGGGGGACACCTCCTTTACATTACATAAATTAAAAATTCTTTGATGACTCAAATGAAAAAACCTCCTTTCTATATATAGGAGTCGAATGGGTCACAATATAATTAGAGCTGACATAACAATAATAATGCAAGGGAACAACAATAACAATAGTGGGATTCTATGGGGAATAATAATAACAATATGGGGACTACATGGGCACAACAATAATAATAAGGGGGCTACACTAAAAATAACAATGAGGGAATACACTATTACTATATGTACCTAACAATTTATCAAGAGGAGAAGTATGAGGAAGCATACAAGAATGAGAAGACACATGAACTGAAAATCCAGAACTTTGAATCTCAATATTTGAGGTGACCCACAAAGACGCCATATGATCTTAAGACCCTTTGGAAGGTAAAGAGAACCAACAATAAAATATCTACATAAAAAATCAAAGACTTGAGTGGCATCATTATCACCTCCCAAATATCCATTTCATAAGTCACTTCAGTTCCAAGTCACTAGTGCCAATGACATGTCATATCCACACGGTGTTGTGGAATTGATGATGTAATATTGTAATCATAATGTGGAAGTCCAAGATTCATGTATGGACTAATGAGCCAGATGGGAGAGTCCAAGAGTCATTATAAGCTCAAAAATTATAGGGAAGTCCAAGAGTCATGGGGATATTAAGAGTCATGTCTCTAGTTATAAGATAATCCTCATTACTCAAGGGAAGGAATTTTAACCTTGGATTCTCCCATAAGGCATTAAAGGGATAGAGATAGTTCTTTTGGAGAGAAAGTAATGGCTCTAACACTCCACTATTGGAGCTAGTGGTGTTCATTATGCCCATATATTTTGGAACTTTTTCATAATACTTGAAGCCTATTCAACCAACAAAATTTCATGCATAAATCGTGGATGTTTTTCTACTATTCTTTGAATGTTTGTGGTTTATGTTGGAATTACATATGCTAAATAAATTAAACTATTTCAATGCCTTTGGTACTTATCTTGTTGAAAGTGTGTTGTGATTTTATAATAATCATTACATCAATGTGAAGTATTTTACTTTGATGATTAATTATTCTCTTCCATTTGTATGTATGTCTCTCTACTAGAATAGTACTCTTGCATTTCCTTTGGAGGCTAATTCTTATTTACTTATAGTAAAGGAACCTTGATACACTTACAATTGAACATTTCACCTGGAATACTTTCTTGGTTATTCAAAAGCACATTTGTGCTAGTCTTTTTTACTAGTTGTTCAAGCCCAGGAAAATCTTCAAGTAAAATGAAATTCAAGCCATATTTCCGAATAGGACTCCAATACGAAATGGTATTAGGTATAATTGGAATTTTATATCAATGAGATCCCCTTTATGTTGGTAGGTTCTAGCACCGTTAGCAAGGAGTAATTACTATATTTAACACTCGCCATTAATTATGACCACGGTACTCAACCCTAACTTAATCATGACTCAACATAATGTAAACATGCCTATTGGACTAAGTTTCAACTAGCCTTACAATGTCTCAAAGACTTTTATAATTCTTAATTTTCTTTTTCGTTTCTTCCAAATTCTATACCCTCAAAATTGCTTCATTGTCTACTACATTTTCTTGTGTAAGCTCCATACTTTTTCACTTGTTATTGTTGCAATTTTTCTTTGACTTCTCTTGTGTTTGTTCTAAAAAATAGTTTAGGATTTTTAATCCTATCTTCTACAACTTCCTCTTAAAATATTGTTTCACTCATGGACTAGTACCACAACACTTCATCTTCAAACTGTGAACACTTCTATGCTTCTTATGCTTCATATTTTCAATATTCTTTCTACCATATTTGTTGATAGCAATATTTAATCCCTTCTTGACTCCATTGTTGAAAGGTTATTTCAATGTTTCCTTCATTATCTTTAGAAAATTCCATATCCTTTCTTGCATATTTTTCTTCATCTTCTCTTTAAACTATAACTGTAACTAGTTTGTTGTCCTATTTACCTACATGTTGAAAATCAATGCTAAAAAAAATCTTCATTATGCTCTTCAGTGAGAGCTTTCTCATTTTCATCTTCATTTTCTACCTTTTCAATTTCATTGATACTATCTTCCACTATTATGAAATTAATGGATATTCTCATCAAAAATTATTGAATCACTTTATCCCCTTCTTGATTGTTAACTACTACTGATCAAACACTGCTTCATGAGCAGTTCCAGCTTTTGCATTGTAACTTGTTGCTACAATGGCAGCTGCAATATTTAATTCTTCATCAAAGACAAAAGTTTCCATATTTTCATAATCAATCCCTGTTTCAAAAAAGACACCAAAAATGTCATCAACATAACTTTCATTCACTCTATGGTGGGATATCCAAGCATACATGTGCTCAATAAAAATTTCAACTTCACCAAATTCATCGGTTTCTTTTTGAATTCACAAGATATGCACTCTCAACTTTGCAAACCATTACTTAACTCTCTTAGTCATTCTCAAACTTAAATGTCTCAAGCTCTAATGTAAAGAGGTCATCATCACCTCTAATATTACCAACTATATCACACATGTTATTTAATGCATTATTGGAAGCTTCACCATCCTAAGTGAGTTCTATTGCTAGATTCACTAATTCACGACTCACTTTGCAGTCATCATCCACATGTGTCTTGTCAAATTGGGATTCATCATCATCTTCACCATCCATGTTATATTGGATTTCTTATAGGTTTTAACCTCGTACATAAATTACATGCATATGAATTTTAAAAATAGAAAATAAACAATGGCTAGAGCATAAAACATAAAACAAATATAGACAGAGATTTTCCCCTAGATCCAAAAACCTGGACAACCAGATTGATTTTTCATTATATTCCTTTCAATGTTACAATATATCTATTTATATATATATATATATATATATATATATATATATATATACATCCAAATCCATCCATAAACCCCAATCCATTAACCCTAGATTATAACATAACCGTAGTTCCCTTGACTGGATCTATAAAATACCATGGACAGAAAACCATCATGCCCAAAACCATGTGCAAAATCCATGCACAAAACCATAGGTAGGTCTTCCCAACTAATATAGTGTCCAAAAAAATATTTCCTGGGGTGCTACCATGAACTCCATGTAGGGGGCTACCGCCCCCTGCATACCCCCCGACAGGGGGGGCAACCACCCCACTACTGCACCCAACACAACATACAGGGGGGTTAAACGCCCCCACTATAACCCCCTTGCACATGGGGTAGTCATGGAAAGAATATAACACACACCGAACATTCTCCCACTTTTTGTTATCTTTCCATAGAGGGCGACATGAGAGCTTAATCATTGGTCCATCCCCATAACATCCATTGTTTCCTTACGCTAAGAGAACTTCTCAGCTCTTACAGACTTTGTCAATGGATCTACAATATTCTTCAAAGTGATCACCTTTACCAGTAACACCTTTTTATCCTCAACCATATCCCTCACAAAGTGATATTGAACAACAATGTGCTTTGTCTTTGAATGATAAGTAGGGTTCTTTGCCAAGAAAATTTCACTTTGTTGTCACAGTCTATCCTGATAGCTCGTTGTACTAACCCCATACTTGAACATAATCTCTACAACCAAATTTATTCGTTGCTTGCATGAGTGGCTGCCATGTATTTTGCCTCTGTAGTTGAAAGTGCCACTACAGACTGTCTCTTACTCAAACAACTGACTGCACCTCCAAATAGGTTAGACACATGCCCATTTGTAGATCTTCTCTGAACTAGATATCCAACCTATTCTACATCAACAAAGCCACGAATGTCCAAAACTCTGTGCAATCCTGGTCTTCCTTGGTAGCACAAACCATAATCACTAGTGCCACACAAATACCTAAAAACCCACTTCATTGTTTTTGAATCCTCCTTCCTTGGCTTTGACATAAGCCTACTCAATACTCCCACTGCATGTGCAATGTTTGTTCTAGTACAGAACATTGTATACACTAGGCTATCGACGGCACTTCCATATGGAACACGAGACATGTCCTCTTCCTCTTCTTGTGTCTTGGGAAATTGTTAAACAGATAACTTTACACCTACAGGAATATGAACCTTCACCATTTTACTATCCTACATATTAAACCTCTGCAGTGTTGTCGCAACATACTTCCTCTGGTTTAACTAGAGCTTCCTCTTTGCCCCATGTCATTTAATTTCCATGACCAAAATATAGTTTTCAACACCAAGATCTTTCATTTCGAATTTGGAGGACAATTGGGTCTTAAAATCCTGGATAATTTCTTTGTCATTTCCAACCAGCAACATATCATCCACATACAAGGCTAGATAAATAACATGGTCACCAATTAATTTAAAATACACATAATGATTTGATTTTCTTCTGGTGAATCCAAATCCCCGTATAAACGTATCAAATTTATGATACCACATCCTTGATGATTGTTTTAACCCATGCAGAGACTTTTTTAACTTGCATACTAGTTCTTTCTTACCCTTCACCGCAAAGGCTTCAGGTTATTTCATGTAGATATCTTCTTCCAAATCCCCTTAAAGAGATGTTGTCTTCACATCCATCTGTTCTACCTCAAAATCAAAAGAAACAACAATAGATAAAAGTAATCTAATAGAAGCTACCTTGGCAACAAAAGAAAAAATATCACCAAAATCAATTCCCGACACCTATGAGTAACCTTTTGCTACCAGTCGAGCTTTGTATTTCTCCACCTTTCCTTTTGCATTTATCTTCTTCTTCAACACCCATTTTCTGCCAATGGTTTTCCTTCCAACCAACAACTCCACCAATACCAAGCCTCATTTTTGTGAGAATATGTCATTTCATCAACCATGGCCTCTTTCCATAGGTTTCCATCCCATGAATCTACTGCTTCTCTCACAGTTCTAGGATCATCATCAGTAATAGATAAAGAAAAAATTGAACATAAAGCATATGGACTATACCTTTCCAGATTCCTTCTATCTTGAACTACTCTTCTCACAGCTGGAGCTTGTGGCTCTTCATCTTCTGATTCCTCTTATGTTGTAGAGTTTGATTCTTCCTCCTTTAACTCAAAATCTATCTTCTCAGGTTCCTTTGGTAGGAATTAATGTTTAATAGCATCTTTCACATCTCTAAAAACCACATCTTGGTTGTACACAACCTTCCTTGTTTCTGGATTCCAAATCTTATAACCTTTTAAACCATCCTTATACCCAATAAAGATGCACCTTTCATGTTTACTATCCAACTTTGTTATTTTCTCCTTTCGAACATGTACATATGCATCACATCCAAATACCCTCATATGTGAAAAATAAGGTTTCTTACCAGTCCATACCTCTTGTGGAGTATTATCCTCCAACGCTCATGAAGGTTATCTATTGACTAGGTAACATACAGTCTCCACCTCCTCTGCCCAGAATTCCTATCCTAACCTGACACCACTGAGCATGCTTCTTGCCTTTTCGATAAACGTCTTGTTCATTCTTTTTGCAACTCCATTTTTTTTAGGTGTGTATGGAGTAGTCTTCTTCCATGATATACCACACTTCTTATAGAATTCTTCAAATTCCTTCTTGCAAAACTCTCCATCGTTATATGTCCTCAGCACCTTTATCTTCTTCTCTGTCTGGTTTTCCACCAGAGCCTTAAATTCTTTAAACTTGTCAAAGAGTTTATATTTCTTCCTTGGGAAATATATCTATGCATTCCCTAAGAAGTCATCTATAAATGATACATAGTACACAGACTTACCGAGTGATGGAACTGACACAGGTACAAACACATCACTATGCACAAGCTCTAATATCTATTTTTCCCTCTTAGCACCAGAGGGGAAACTCACCTAATTTTGCTTCCCATAAACACAATTTTCACATAATTGAAATCCAAAGAGAAATTAGACATACCTTATACCATACCATTATCATGAAGTATTTGAAGGCCCTACTCTCCCATATGTCCAAGCCTTTGATGCCATAGCTTGGTATTTTCTCTAGAGACCACTAGATTTTCTGCTCCACTTTTAGGAACCACAGAACTATTGCACCCATCAGTAATGGTGCTACCCTGAATCTTGTACAAATTTCTGATGCGAACTCCCCACATCAATACCAGTCCTCCCTAAACCAACTTGCAGTTATCTTTCTCGAACACTGTTTTTACACCTGCATCATCCAACTTGCTTTTAGAAATTAGATTTCTGGAAAATGTAGGAATATGCAAAACATGCAAAAAAGTTCTAATCCTTCCACCTTGTAACTTCAACTTGAATTTTCTGCAACCAATGATTCTAGCCTTCCTATCATCCCCTAAGAAGAATTCACCACCATCATATTTCTCATACTCGCAGAACCACTCCCTATGGGGAGTGAAGTGAAAGGATGCACCTCAGTCAATTAACCATGCCTCATGATCTATGTGTGTACTTGAAGGAGAAGCCAAGTACACATCCCCACCTTCATCTGAGGTGGTTTTCACATCTATAGAAGGAGCATAATTAGATCCATTACCTTTCTCAGGAGCTTTAGATTTATAGTCCCTTTTGAAGTGCCCTTCCTTTCCACATTTCCAACACACCTTTATAAGTTCTCCTAGAGATTTAGATCTCCCTCTAGATTTAGATCTCCCACTAAAGGATTTATTTTTGTTTCTATTCTGGGACCGTCATCGTGTAAACAAGGCATCACCATTCTCACCCTCCATATTTTTACGTCTCATTCCTACGACAACAAGGATGAGACTATTTCATCAAACTGTAAGGAAGTTCCATTGCTACCTATTGCAACAACCAGACTATCCCACAAATTTGGTAGAGAACACAACATACGAATGCACTTATCTTCATATGAAATTTTAATATCAACAAATAATAACTAACTTACGACATTATTAAAGGCATTCAAATGCTCTATCAGTGAGTCTCCATCTTTCATCCTCAAGTTATACAACATTTTTCGTAGGAACAATTTATTCACCAGAGACTTAGATTGGTACAAAGTTCCTAACTTGTCCCACAAATCCTCCATCGAAGCTTCTCTTGATACATTAAGCAATACTGAATCTAAGACACGCAATTGTATTTCTCTCTTTGCCTTCTGATCCAACTTCGCGCAGTCTTCAGCTGACATTGTCGTTCGTTTATTACCCAAATCTACCACAATCCATTGATATTTATCCGCCAGTAGATCCTCCATCTTAAGCTTCCACAACTCAAAACTTTGACCATTAAATTTCTCAATCTATATCTTTCCACTGCTTTCCATCTTCTTTCACCACAAGAATCGATCTCACAGATCTCCCACTGAACAAGGTCCACTACAGGCCTATGCAAAACCCCTCAGCAGCAAAGGCATCCCCTTGAAGAAAAAATAGCTCTGATACCAAATGTAGGTTTTAGCCCCGTATAGAAATTATCTCCATACAAATTCTAAAAACAGAAAATAAACAATGGCGAGAGCATAAAACATAAAACATATATACACATATATTTTCCCCTGGATCCAAAATCTCGGACTACCAGATTGATTTTCCATTATATTCCTTTCAATGTTACAATACATATATATATACATGTCAAAGCATACATTAACCCTAGATTAGAACATAACCATAGTTCCTTTGACTAGATCTACAAAATACCATGGATAGAAAACCATCATGCCCAAAACGATGTGTGAAATCCATGTAAAAAACCATAGATAGGTCCACCCACCTAATATAGGGTCCATAAAAAAATTCTTAGGGCGCTACCTTGAAACCCATGCAAGAGGGCTATCACCCCCCTTAAATACCCCCTGACAAGGGGAGTAACCACCTCCCCTGTGACCCCCCTGTTGCGTCTGGCACAACGTATAGGGAGTGCTATTGGCCCCCAAGTGACCCCCCCACGCGTGGGGTAGTCGTGGAAAGAATATAACACACAACCAACAGTTCTCAAGCATCTATATGCTCTCACATTTATTTACACACTAAGGCTTCAACTTCTCTCTCTGCAATATTTGCTACATATTATTCATCCATATGCATTTATTATCCAAGTTCTGTTGTTATCCTAGAGTCTTTCTCATTTACTCTTAGATCTACGGTCGACTTCTCTATTGATTTTTTAATAGATTATGACACAACTTGCTACTGCATGTCACTTTCCTTTGTACCAAAATCTTCTTCTAGGATCTTCCATACTTCCTTAGAAAAAGTAGCTTTTGCTACCTTGCACAAAAATTTCTCATCCATGCCTATTTTATAATATCCAATACTAAAGCATCATATACTTCATCATATGTGTTATTAAATTAGTACTCAATCAAATATTTATATCGAAAAAACAAAACAAAACAAAACAAAACAAAAATCCATTTTGAGAGCCTAAAAAATCAAAAGTTTTATCAACAAATTTTGGTAGTGCTACCAAATTTATCTCGATCCATGCATCTTTTTCTTGTCATGCTTCATCTGCTTGTCTTTTAGATTCTTCAATTACGTCAAGAACCTCTATGAGTTCTTCAAAATACTTTGGCTCTCCCTTTTGATTATTTTTCTTAATCTGTTTTAGTCTCACTTTGACGCTCATGATTGTCATATTTCTTTTATCTTTTGTATTCTTTACTTATCGCATGAGACTTCTTTCCAAATCACCAAAAAAAATATAGTTTTCAATATGTGCCCTCCTAACTTACCAACTTCACCAAATTCATGTATCATCATATAAAAAGATGTTTTCAAACCCAAAACATGGTTATACTTGGAAAAATTGGAAAAAAATCACAAACTAAATCACCAACTTCACCAAATTCATGTATCATCATATAAAAAGATGTTTTCAAACCCAAAACACGGTTATACTTGGAAAAAATGGAAAAAATTACAAGCTAAATCACCTTTCAAGGCCAAGGCCATAAATTGTCATTAAAATATGGCCCTTCCTTTTTTTAATTCTCTTTTAATTAGAAAAACAAACACTTCATAACGATCTCCCAAACATATTTTGTTTAGAGAGCCTTATTTTTCAATCCACTAAAAATTTGTTTCCTTTATATAACCCTTCTAATAAACAACTAGCACGCATAATTCAGAAATCTCCTTATAAAATTTTCAACATATTTCCCAAAAACAAAAAAACACCTTTTCAAGATCCCTAGAATAACTTTATTTTTTATCTCCTTCACTCCCTTTTAAAGCTAATTTAAACTTTCCTTCTTTTAATAAACGCAACCTCCAAGGAAAAACACCTTTTCTTTAAATCGTTTTTTAACTTTTCTAACTTTATGAATCTTGAAACTTGTCCACGTGAAACCCTTCTCGTTGACTTCTCTGAAAATCTATGTTTGACGAAGTTTTGTGTTTCTCTCCTCATTTTTTTTAAATTAAGAAAGAAGAACATATATTCCTTATTCCAAATGAAAAACTTTTTCGTTTCGGGTGGAAGTGGGACACGTTGTGTTCATTGTGCAGTGTTTTTTTCTAATTCTCTAATTCTCTCTTACTCTCGTCATGGCAGTAAGTAATGATTTTATTTCCTAAACTTGTTGGCACAAACTATTTTTGTTGGAGCAAATGCATTCAACTTATATTCATCACTAAATATTTATGAGAACTTGTAGCTGATGGATAAACTATGTCTTCTCCTAATGAATTCACAGCATTAATGGATGATGAATGTAAATCTCTTAAGGAACTTATTAAGAAAGATAATAAATCACTTTCACTTATACGAAGTGTTTTTGAAGAATCTATATTTCCAAGAATTAGTGTTGTATTTTCATCCAAAGAAGCATGTGATATCTTAAAGAACACATATGAAGGTATGCTTGTGGCTAAATTGCAAACGTTAAAGAGGAATTTTGAAAATTCACATATGAAAAGTAATAAATATATTCATGATTACATAAAAAAATTCGAGGTATTTTTAATCAAATGAGATCATTAGGTGAAGATGTTCCAGAAACAAGGCTAATTCAAAAAAATTTAAGAAGTGTTCTTCCTAAGTTTCCGATGTCACCATCAGTATTATGACCTCCAAAGAATTAAATACAATGAAAATTGATGGATTAAGTGGATTCTTATTAAATTTTGAAGAAAATCAACCATCTAAGCAAGTGGAACATGATTTAGCTTCTTGAAGCTCTCCAAATTCATTGCCTCCTCCTAAAGAAGAGAAAGGAGAAAATATGGAAGCATTCATTCCAGTTAAAAGGAAACATAAGAAGCATGGAAATAAAAAGTTGCAGACATGTAAGACTAAATCTAAGCATCAAACCCTTTCTAACAAGAGTTTTGAAGTCCCTAATGTTCTAGAGGAAGAAGGTAAGAATATTGAGGCCTAAGTGAATTTGCTAGTACCAAAAAAGAATAATCATATTCCAAAGGTCCCTCCTGATTCGAAAGATGAAGAAGACTAAAATCAAGGCTCTCCAAAGAAAAGTCATGTGGTGGAAAAGTTTTCTACAAAAGTTTCTCCTGCATTGAAAGATGAAGAAGCTAGTAAGGTGGCCAAGAAGAAGTTCAAATCCTCCTCTTCTTCCCCTTCCTATTTAGATGTGCTTAAAAATCAGCATTCATCCCCACCAGTAACAAGAATCAGTGAATATCATAGTAGAAAGAACTCCAATCTTGAGATCTATCTTGCCTCTTGCGGGCCAAGCGGTAGCCATCTTCTAACAATATATAAAAAATGTTTGTTTGTTTGTTTTTTTTTTTTTCAAGCAATTTATTAAAATTTACAAGAAGTAATAAGAATAAACATTCAAAGGTTTAGTTTGGACCTTTTCCCCCCTTGTTCTTACTGGGAAGAGGTTCATTTTCATCCCTTTTTAGAATTTTGTGAGGCAAGAGCAATGTAACTACTTGTTAGATTTAGCGTAGCTCTGAAGGTATTTCCGAGAGAGGATAACCCACCAATAAGTTGTTTGTTGGGCGATTTACCCGAAAGTGGAGTTTTGGGCCCAAGCAGTGGGTTTAGGACCAAAAGAAAAATAATTAAATATTCTAAGTGCTAAAGAGGCTAAAACCCTAGATCCAGAAGGTTTCCTAAGTGACCTAAGGAAAAGTATAAAAGGAACCTAAGATGAGGTTCATAATCATTATCATGTACAAGAATATGTGAAATCTAGAGAGATTGTGATTTCTTGTTGTTCAAAATATACTTTTGAATGCATAAATAGATTTAGCACATTGAAAAACCTCTGAGACACTCGATCTTTACCAATTAAACAACTTAAAATTATAATTTTTTAAAAGATATATCAGATTTTGAAAAAAAAACTAGAAAAAATAAAAAAAAACATTATTTAATTAATTTTACTACCACATTTTTTTATATTAAAATTTAAATATTTACTTTGTAAAATGTTTTATATTATTTTTATAAACATTATTTAAACACTTTAAAAATAAAAGCTATATATAAATAGTAAATAATTATCAAACAATTCTCACTGAGGGAATTTAAACTTTCGCATAAGTTGTGGAGTGGTCATGCTTCCAATGGAAAGTATAGAAAAATAAAGAACAAGAAAAAGCACCTTTGTTTACAAAAATTAGGAAAAAATTCACAATAAAATCAATTGATAAAATAATAATTATAGAAATGATAGCATAAAGACATCTCTCTAAAGCTCTGAGACATCTCTCTAAAGTAATATACACACTTTTTCGTGAATTGGTTGGTCTATTTGCTCTTTAATCCAAGATGGGGATAAAGTAATAATTATAAAAATGCTAACATAAAGACATATCATCATGCTAGTAATGTTTGCCCTTTAGAAGTAAAAATAAAATAATGTAGTTTTATGATAAAACGAGTTTAATATGTTTGATTGTTATAATTTGCTTTTAGGAAAGAAAAAAAATTTGATAATAAAGTTATTTATATTAATTGCTTTATGGT
>APFE031055677.1:1095-28626 GCA_000404065.3 Pinus taeda | reverse complement strand
GCATCCGACTACACTTTGGTGTTATAATCAAAGTTCCATTCAACTATGCAAAGATATAGTCCAACATCAGTGCAACAAACACATTGAACTACACATGCACTTCATCAGAAAGCTCATTCATTACCATGTCCTTGAAGTGTAATATTGATCAACCGATGATCAAGTTGCAAACATCTTTACAAAGGCTCTCACAGAGGCGAAGTTTACTAAACTTCGATTGGATTTCAAGAAGTTGTCACTAAGGGGGATAGGCTCTAATGCCTCCTTCCTTCTCCTATTATGTCATATTTGTACATCCTTCAATCCTATCCGAAGTTGTTCTTAAGGGGGGATGTTAAAATATTCTGACACATAGGAAATAGTTAAGTATAACTTGGTCTAGTGTAGAGTTAGGTAAAGTGTGTTTCTTTACTATGTACTTTTGTAACTTACAATCTGACGGTCACGATATGTTCTAGATATGAAGTGATCTGATGGTTCATCTCTCCTCAGTATTACCGACACTTGATCTGTGGCTTAACACCCGATTGGTCAATGATATCTATTTAAAGAGCATGGAGGGTCATTTGTAGGGTGACCGTTCATGAGAGAAGCTTATGTAAATTTTCTTCTTTTATTAATAAATTGCCTGAAGCGGTCGCGTTGGCTCGGGCCGTGGATTGTTTTCCCCTTTGAGGGTTTTAACTACGTCAAGAATATTGTTGTATTGATCTGTGATCTATGATCTGTCTGTAAGCGGTGTCCTCCGGTGTTCTATATAAGGAACTTACCCTATACATTCCTACATTATACAACTTCAATGTTATAGTATTTTTGTTATAACAATTCAACTAAAAAAACGTGATTTATGTAAGGTGTGTCCCATTTTATCATGTTTACCAAGTAAAAAAGGAAATATTATAAGGTGAGAATAGTGATAATTGATCTGGTTGATTTGTGCATTATCTAGTGAGTGATTTCCTATTTACAATGCATAAAATAGCTTTGTCACTGAAAAGTGATCTCCTCTTTAAAGTGCATGAAATTTTGATTGGTTATACTTCCACTACCATATAGTTTTAAATAATAATTTACATATGAAGATTAAAACCATGACACTTATCCCCCCTTCTCTCTCTTAATATAACATTAAGAATTCTATTAGGTAATATTTGATTGTATATATGGACTTAAGACTAAATGTTAATAAAGTGCACATGATTCCATTGGAAGTAGCCGAGAAAATTAATCAAATGGAAATTAGCTTTCTTATCCCCCTTTCTCTCTCTTAATATAACATTAAGAATTATATTAGCTAACACTTGGTTGTGTATATGGACTTAAGGCTAAATGTTACTAAAAAACACATGATTCCACTGGAAGTAGCCTAGGAAATGACTCAAAGGGAAATTAGCTTTCTTGCAGAGACAAATTTAGGTTGAATGTTTTTTAGTCTGAGAATAAGACCTAAATGATTTTAATTCATTATAAACATATCTTCATCAAACTTAAGAAAATAATTCAATAAGTTAAGAATACATGATTAAAAAAACATACCAATAGTAATACCGATTAGCACAATTGTTTACAGTAAAAGGCTGATAAATTCCAATAACAACCAAAATATGTAAGTGCCATTTGTAACTATGAGAATTTGTAATGCCATCATAAAGGAATAAAGGTTGGAAATGAAAAAATATCTAAAAAAAACTTAATTTAACCATTAAATTATATATACAACTAAGAATATTCTCATATTGTTTTCTATTTTTTTTTAAATCAAAATTCCTAAAACTTATTGTAAAATAAACCATGCCTATGATACAATTAACCATATCATTAAGATAAATTTTGCAACTCTTGTCGTTTTCAAAAAGTAAAAACCTTCAAAAACAGAAATCTTGCGACACATTAGACCTCAATAAAATACAAATAATCATAGTCTTCATAATTAGACGCCGCTTTGTAATTCAACAACATATACATGACATAATGATAAAGCTATTGGTCGGGGTTAAGCATCACATTGTGATCAAAAGGAAGGATAGCAAAAGGCCTAACATTTCAGATCTGAGAGTTTAAGGTTTCAGTTGTGAGGGTCTAAAGGGTTTAAATAATATCTGATGGTGAGTGAAAGTTGTCTAGCTCGAGTCGGATTTGGAGTTGGAGTGGGAGGTGTTATTGGCGGTCCCATTGGTAATTCATATTTCCAAGTCTCCTTCCAGTCTGTATGTTATAATTCACTGGAAGCCCTATATTCCTTGTTTTTTTTGTTATTTTTTATTCTATTTAATTATTTGGGTTTCCTCTAAGTTTGTTTCCTATGAAAAGGATGGATAGACACCAGCATATTTTGGGAAAACCAGGTTCAGTTGTAAACGTAACAAGTTAGTTTTAATCACCTTTCCAAGGTTGGCTAGATTAAGCACTTTTAGCAATTAGAGAGGAACAAAATAGAGTTATGGAGATTCAATCCCAAATAAAATATATGATGGATTATGGTTATGGTAGTTTTATTCTAATAGAATCATGGTAACGATGTCTGGATGGTAATTCTGTGTGACTTCACTTCTTAATCGAAAAATTATTAAACTGGCCATTTGATTGATGAAGCGTTATTAACATACGTAGATTAGCTTCTCTGTACAAATATTAGCACAAATGAAGGGAGGTGAATTTTACATCCCTTGTGCAAGTGGGGTGATCTATCAACTCTATACATGTGTCTGATGTGCACTTCAAAGTTTCAAAATTTTTGTACGAAAACAACGCACCGAATAGCCCATCGATCAAGTATTGAAACCATGTTAATGCAACTTTCCTCGAAGTTGTTGCGAATTGTGCCATTGTTTTATCTTCATCGGTGAAATCATTCGTGGACCAAAACTTCTAGCAAACGAACCAATGCTTCTTAGGATCTTCATTTCCCTCGTAGAGCGTATGCAATTTATTCCCATTTTATTTTTTGGAGGCTTAGATGTTCCAGATATTCCAAGAATACTTGACTGCTCGATGTTGGCAGGAACAATGATTGACCAGTTGCTCAAAGGCAATGCTACTTCTTTGCTTGCCGACGATGTCTTCAAGGAATGACACATTGGTTTGGCACACTCTATCTATATACTTGGTAAACCAAATTACTTCAGGTCGCGACTCTTCATTGATTGGATTTGTACTTTCGACTTCCTCGATAGATACTAATTGCGACAGGGGGGTATGATTGTGAGATTTCGAAGTTGGAGAAGTCATAATTCATCTTCTTTGTTCTTGTTGTTTGTTTGATTCTCAACAAGATTTTCAGTTTTTGGCTAAATTCTTTGATACTCTTCTTTATGCCAAATAACAAGTATTCCTAAATAAATATGTTATGTTTGTTGAAGGAATTATTTAACGAAAAGACTCGATATTGATACAATCGATATTCTATGTATTGCAAGACTAGAGTCATCAACTTCCATCTCATCTACTTTCCTTTTAGGACTTATTTGTAGACGAGTATTCTCTATGAGAATGGGCAGTGCTACGCCTCTCAACTCATCTAAGGAGTCTCGTGCATCTTTGTTCTCATGCTCCCGAGTTTGCATTTTCTTCCTTTGGAACTCCTCTTATCTCTTCACGTTGTTTTTGTATTTTTTCCCGTGCTATTTTTGAATTTCGGTCAACTTCTTATACTGTCAAGTATTCTTCTATCAGCTACTTTCTTCTTCTTGTTTCTTGGAAATTGACCTCCTTCCTTCCATCTTTTCTCCTTATACTTTTGTTTTATACTTCTCCAACTTTACTTATTTTCTTTTACTTTTCTTTATATATTTATCACGCATCATTACCTCCCCCTCTGTCAGCCCAACCTACTGTCAGAATACGAGGGAATACCCAGCAACCATATCTATTTACTTAGAAAGTAATCCCATGCTAATTTCATATTCTTACACTGTGCGATGAGGAACTTTTTCTAGTCGGCTTGCCTTTGTTGATAGTTGGTGTTTATCTGAGTCTGCAAAGGTGATCGGTATTGGACTATATTTCTAGCACCCTTGTCGAGGAGGAATTTATGCAACAGGGTAGGGTTTGTATAGAAAAAAATTGTCGTGAAGGTCGTCAAAGAACCTAGCTTTGATATGCTCAATGGAGGATCTTTCTTCTATTGCTCATTCCTTGCAAAATTCATCCGAAATCGTCTCAAGCCACTCATGCAATTTCATCTGACCTCCGTTTGAAAATTTCAGTAACAGCCATGCATCAGTTTCAATTTCTAGTTTTTTCATGAGCAACTTGGTCAACGAATTTATTGATTTCAATAGGAGCTGCTTAAATAAAATGTTCATGCACTTCTGTGAAAAAAGCTAGCCCTCACTTCTACTAATGACAGTTCCTTTCTTCTTGCATAGTTCTTCTGGTAGTTGTTAACTTTCGTCTCCCACCATTGTTGTATATCTTCCATCGTTAACATTTATGCTTGCATATTATTTGAGACTCTAGTCCAATACTACCAACAATAGAACCATTGTTGTAATCTAGGGAAAAATATGCATAGTTACCAGTAGTAAGGACATCAACCATTCACATAGCAAAGCACACAAGTAAATAGAGATGAAAAGAGACACAAGTAGTGGAGAACCAATGAAACCACACTTGTATTATAGATCTCTTAAAGCCAATTAGAACTGATACATTGATACATTCATGGATATTTATACCATGTCGAGACAGTTACAATAGTTTAACTGCTCGACCATACTTAACTTAATCCAACTTAGTCATCAACTCAACAAGTTTGTTGATTGACTTACAATATTCTTTCCTAACTCTACTGTGCTTGTTGACCAAGTCGACTAGCCCCTCCAACACTACCACTATTGGGAAGGTTTCTATTTGTCAAATATTTCAACTAGTGTGATCATCCATCGCTTATAAAAATGACTAGAAAAAGGGTTTCCTCGCACCAAGTGTTGTTAACTATGGTACTCGATGGATGATAGAAAGAAAGGCTAATAGGAGGGCTCCCATTACTTGACTATGCATTCGATTTTCTATGCCTTCAGAGCTACAATTCGATGTGTTCTTGATCATATCTTCTCTTCATACACACATGCAAATATATTAATTAAATAGGGTTTCTGATCCAAACTTATGCAGGAACGCATTAGAATACAGACATAAACATAAACATGAAGATGCAGTTGGAATAAAACTTCATTTGATTATTACCAAAGAACTGAAAGATGCTTACATACATAATGGAAATAAACTAGCTCGGGCAATGGTAGCTTATCTCTAGCTGTGGGGGTTTGGTCTAGTGGCAAGCGGATGATTTGCTAAGTCGTTCGTGCAGCTATGCAGGTCACAAGTTCAAACCCCAAGAATACTTGAGGGACGTTTAAGGCGGCCTGGGCGGACCCTCCTAGAGGTTATAGAGGTAGCCGATGGAATTTGACCCCGTGTAACGCATGTACGATACCACTGCCGTTGTCGATTCCTCTAGTATAAAAAAAAAAAAAAAAAAATAAAAAAAAAAAAAAAAAAAAAAAAAAAAAAAAAAAAAAAAAAAAATGGTAGCTTATCTCTGAGAAGACATGTGGTGGCTACATGCCTCTAGAATGTGTTACAATGAGGGTCAAGGGCCTTTTTATTATTGAACAACAAAGGGAAACCCTAAACAACCAAAGCCCTAACCCTAGGAGATGGGATGGCAAGAGTTCGTGGGCCCCGTTGGGGTTAGTTGGGCAGCCATCTTCCCAGGCTCATAACTTGGTCATAGGATCTTCATTTGGCACGTATGGTACCTCATTAGAAATATCTCTTTGACTATTATAGGATTTTTGATAGACCCCTACTAATGGCTATTGGCCTATTGCGAACACTGACTAAGGTTTTGGAAAGGAAAATGGTATTTTGGCACATTTATTTATGAAAATAATGGAAATTAGGAGAAAAAGGAGCTGAAAGGTCACAGGTTGCATGTGGAGGAAATTGAAGGAAAATAATGGAAAATGAAGAAATTAGAGGCCTAATTAATAAAAAAGGCTTATAAGGATCAATTGGTAACCTTTTGTCAATTCAGTTTTGGAGTTCTCTCATTATTCTCTCTCTCTCTCTCTTTCACTTGGACACACAAAGTTTTCTTGGAAATTTTGGCATTGGAGCAAGAAAGGCAAAGAAGGGAAGAGCAAGCAAATATTAAGCAAGGAAAGGCAAGATCAAGCAGCTACAACAGGATTCTTTGCAGGTATCGATTTTCATGTGTATTTTCCTTGCTAGATTTGGCATGCATGGTATTGCATGTGGTTCTTTTTTTGTTGTGGCATGGTTTTTCAAGGTGTAACAATGTTTTCAGCCTAACATTACCATTTTCAGATAGTCATGGTCTGATGGGGTTCTCATGTTTTGGTTGAGAGGGATTGCCAGATGGATTCAAAGCTGAATGGAGTGGGTCTCTGAATGATGGAGCATATGACCTAGTGGTCCCTGAACCAAACTATGGATCACGATAAATCCATTGGCCTAGTGACCCCTGAGCCAAACTATGGGTTGTGGTAAAGCCAGGATTGTGTTGCCTCGATGGGCCTAGGAATCCTTGGCAGTGAATGGCAGGCTATACAGTAAAGACAAGAGGTGGTTTTCTCTTCGTTGGGCATAGTAATCTCAATTTTAGGATATGAGTTAAAGCCTGGAGAGTGGGTCTCGGTTTAGGGCCTAGTGATCCAAGTTTGGATTAGGGTAAATCCTAAGAGACTAGGAGAAAGGAAAATTCCTCACGGTGTAGGTGGAGAAATCCGATGGCATCCATGCTTGTTTGGCCTAATGATCAGGTGGAGATCATGGTAAAGCCTGTTATGATGTGTTTATTGTGTTGGCCTAGTGATCCGGGATGGATTACGATAAATCATGGTTTCTCTTGATGAGGGTGAGGTGATTTAGCCTTGGTATGTCATTGTTGGTTCTTTGGTTGGAGTCCCACATTCATGCTTGGAATATGGCATAGGGGTGAATTTCTGAAGAGATATTTGACTCAGTCATTCCATGGTCGAGTGGAATGTGGAAGTCCCATCCCAGGTTTGGTTTTGAATCATTAATGAAAGGTCATTTCCCATTGTATTGCTATGAGAATTTTGATGGATTATGTGTGCTTTATATGGTTGTAATTTCATGAGTATTTTTGTTGTTATTAAGTTGGTTATATGTGTGTTTTATGGCAACATCTATATATGGATCTCAACATGTTTTTGCTTGTAAATGAATGGATAATGTATCTATGGCCTAATAGATGGTAATGCAACAAATGACATGACAGAACAATGGTTCTTAGAGATTCTTAAATAAGTACAAGATCCCTATGTTTAATTATGTTGGTTATAGCTATAGATTACATGCTTGCGACATGTTTGACGAAATGCTTGTCATGGATAGTAGGGATCTGATTAAGGTCTTGTTTAACTTATTGCTTTTGCATCATTGTTTCCTTGTTATTTTACTGCTCCTAAGTTATCATTCCATTATGGGCAGCGACCTGGGCTCTGGGCCTGAAAAAGTGCTCAAATATCGAGGATGCTGACATAGCACTGACAAATTCATTCTCTGGATTCTCAAAGGCAAGCCTGTGAGAGCGACTTTGGTTTTCTAGATGTTGGCATGCCTATAGCATGAGAGCAACTAAGGATTAAGATGTCTAGAACATGAGTGGGACCCAAAAAGGATGTCTGAGTGGCTTACATGTCTCCTAAGGGTTTTGTTACTGATGTGGATAGGTTGGTTGATGTGTTCCGTTGATTCCACTTACTTAAGGTCACATAGGAGGTCGAATCCAATCATAGTAGCCTCTTGTCACATGTTTACCCTAGTTGGTTGGTTACTTGGGTAGATGTGTGAGGAGGGTGTTACAAAGTGGTATCAGAGCATGGTTCACCCCTCAGACTAGATGGGTAGTGTGTGTTGTTCATGCATGCATGTCAATTGCATGTGTGTCTCTTTCACTTGAATTCCATGTGCCTGTAGCATTTGCATAATTTGGATCATGGTTGTAGTGATGTTTTCATGGAGAATTTGATGCTGAGTTTGTGTAATGCATAGTCATGAGTACATGACTGGTTGCATATGGTTATATGTCGCTTACATGTTGATTTTATGTCGCCTACTTACATCCTTGTATGTTAGGCTACATTCTTGTAGGTTTTATTACATGTATCAATCTTGTAGGTTGATTACAAGATTTGATCGCTTATGCTCGACTACATGCATTTATGCATATGTGTAGTTGATTGATTAGGAATTTCTTATGCATGTTGATAGTTTCATGTGGCAATGTGTACATTGGATTAATGGTTGTTGTCATGCATGAGGTCATAGCATGCATTGTTGATACGGCCTTGCATTGATGACCGGACCCTATCTAGAATGATGTTTATGCATTGATGCACTTATTCGATATATGTTTATATGTTATTATGTTTATGTTATACATGTATCATGTTGATTTGATGATCTTGCAAACAAGGTATCCTCCCCGAATTATGTGAAGGTACATTGGTTTGTTGTGATTTGGTTTAGCTGACATAGTATGCCTTGCAGGAAAGAGATTAGATGGCTAGCAAGGTGGTAGACTACATAGAATCTCAATATGAATTAGATGGGCAACGTGGTGTGGGGAAATCTTCTAATTTGGAAGACACAATGAGAAGCCTGAGTTGTAAGGTCGATAATGACAGGATCATACAGGCACAAGAGAAACAAGAAGAGGTTAATGTTATACTTCTTCAAATTTTGTCAAAATTGCAGCAACAAGGGCCACTTCAGATCAACCATGGACATGAGGATAGAACTAATGGGGCATATGGCAGTAGGTCTCCTTGTCGACATAGGTCGAATAGATATAACACGGTGAGAGATGACAAGTTGTTGGACACTCCAGATAGTAGGAATGATGAGCACAGGTAATATTCTAGTTATGGTTTTGATGGACACCATGATTGTCATCGCTATCATCCTTATAGGAGGAATGATAGGGGGTACTTACCAAATGAGTTTGAGACAACGAAATCACCTACTTTTGATGGAGATATGAAGAAGACAGAAGATGAAAAGGCTTGGATACATGGGATGAAAAAAATCTTTGAGTTGCATGACTACACATATAACATGAAGGCCAGCATAGTGATCTTCACCTTGAAAAGTAAAGTAGACATTTGGTGGGAAGATGTTAAGAGGGTTAGAGACATTAGAACATATGACTTGAGTTGGCGGAAGTTCAAGAGACTTTTCAGGAAGAAATACATGTCAGAAAGGTACTATGGCATTAAGGCCAAAGAATTCTATGAGCTAAAGATGGGATCAATGACAGATGAAGAGTACACAACCATGTTTTTGGAACTATTGAGCTATGTGTCGTATCTTACTGATGAGAAGGCCAAAGTTCAACGATTTTTTAGTGATTTTACATTAGAATTTGGAGATCGAATTCTGTATGATAAGCCTTAGTCACTTGAGGAATTTATTGGGAAACTGAAGCATTGTTATGAACAATCAAAGTGTAAGAATGAATCTAAGCAAGGATGGAAGGGAAAGGACAAAGGTAAGGGTAAATGGTAGCCTAAGAGAAAAAGGCCTCGGAATGCAGATGAGAAAGAAAATGTGGCACCCAAAACAAGTTTAATGCAGCTAGACAAGGACATGAGTCTCAGCAACAGGATAGAGGTGTTGGTACTGGTCAATTGGAGTGTTGGACATGCAGTAAGGAGCACCTTAAGAGAGATTTTCCACAGAATCAGGGTGGTAGGCCTCAAATATATAGTGTGCATCAGGCATAGAGTATTAGGGATGTTGGTCAAAATATCTTGCATATCTATACAACAGTGGACAACAGACAGGTAGAACACGTAGCATCTATCATTGAGATGGACGGTAAGCTTTGTGATCAAGTTATTTCTATTATGATTAATCGTAGACCTCATTATAGTTATGTTAGTCCTGACTTGGTGGATAAGTTTTGTTCGAGTAACGAATTGCACGCAAAGTCTTATTTAGTGCAGTTGACTATAGGTACATAGAAGCAAGTTCTTCATGGGGTAAGAGCTTGTGCATTTGATTTGAATGGTATGCCTACCCCAACACATCTAAATTTACTATCGTTGGGATCATACAGTATGTTGTTGGGCATGCATTAGTTGTATCTTCGTAGAACCAAGGTAGATGGTTATGACAAAGCCATTGAGTGTGTTGATGACAATGGGGAACCAAGAGTCTTGCAGGGTAAGAAGAAAGCCACATCACTTAGGATGGTGAAAACTATGCAAGCAAAGTGTAGCCATAGGAAAGGGTATATGTTGTTTGCAATACACATTTCTAGTAATAAGGGTAAGGAGGTGTTGGATGCAAATGTGTTGAGAAGGTACCCAGTTTTGCAGCAGCTTCAAGATGTATTTTTTGAGGACATTACAGAGTTTCCACCTCACATGGAGGTAGAAGTTTCTATTACTTAGTGCCAGGGGTGACTCCAGCATCAAAAGCACCTTACAAGATGAACACACTTGAGTTGGTCAAGTTAAAGTGGCAGTTAAAGGAAATGTTGGATAAGGGATACATTAGGCCAAGTGTGTCACCTTAGGGTGTACCGGTACTATTTGTGAAGAATAAAGATGGTACACTTAAATTATGCATTGACTACAGATAATTGAACAAAGTGACCATAAAGAACAAGAACTCATTGTTGAGGATTGATGACTTGTTCGATCAGCTGAAGGGAGCAACAGTGTTCTCAAAGTTCGACTTGAGATCCGGGTACCATTAGATACACATCAAAGAGGAGGACATTTACAAGACAACTATTTGTACCAAGTATGGACATTATGAGTTTTTGTAATTCCATTTGGCTTAAATAATACTCCTACTACATTTATGTGCTTGATGAATAGTGTGTTGCGTCCATATTTGAATAAGTTTGTTATTGTGTTCATTGATGATATACTGGTATATTCTAAGAATGAGGAAGAGCATGCCAAGCATTTACCAGCAGTGTTGAGGTTGTTGAGGGAGCATCAGTTGTATGCTAAGCTCAGCAAGTGTAGTTTATTTGAGAATAAGGTGCATTACTTGGGGCATGTTGTCTCCAAGGAGGGCATTGCAGTAGATCTAGAGAAGATAAGATCCATCATGGAATGGGTAGCTCCTAAGAGTGTGTATGAGGTGAGATCTTTCATGGGGTTGGCAGGATATTATAGGAGGTTCATCAGGAACTTCTCGCAGATTACTTATCCTATCACATCATTACAAAGGAAAGGTAAGAAGTTGTTGTAGCAGCTACAACACCCTCCAAAAGTTTGGCTCTCATGCAAATTTCGGAGCCTACCTCGGATCTTGTGATCGATTATCCTTGGTTGCTTGTTGGTAAGCAGATGATTTCAAGCTCCCCTCCTTGATCTTAAGAGTTGTTTGTGTTCTCGTCTTCATGCAACATGTGTCAAATTTGGGCATAAGGGTTGTTGTTTGTCATGCGAAGGGAATGTTGTCTTGCTTCTAGGGAATTGTGTGTGTATGAGTGGTTGTCATCACATAGACATGTTTCACACTCACATCACGAAGGTTGTTGCATCAAGCAAAGTATGTCTTATGCATTCTGGATGGTCTACATTGTGTCACTAAGTGTCTGTGTGTGATCACAGTCAAGTCCTATCATCTTTACCTATGTTTCACTTATCTCACACTTAGCCATTTTCCCAAGCAACCTAGCCTCATCCAGCTTCTTGGAATTGTCTACTTTGCTTCTACAACCATCAAGATTCCTCCCTTGCTTGTTGAAACCCCGCAGTGCGCAGAGACACCAACCTCCCTTGCCTGCGGAAACCTTGCAGCCCGTAGAGACCCCAGCTAGCATTGTTCTCCAGAAATGCGCAGAGCAGTCTAGCTGCACTGCACTTAGAAATTGCACAGAGGTGTCCTCCAGGGGCCTCATTCCAACAGAAGTCACTATCAGTTGAAATTGCGCAGATCTACCTCTCAATGACTACAGGGAAAGGTGACATGTTGAAATCACTTCTAAGGAGTTGAGGACAAGGACCAAGGAACCGAGTAATGGAAAATATCAGGACCGCATGCAAACTCCCTCGGATGCATGATCATCTTCAGTGTAAGTATGGTAAGTAAACAACATCTTCCAAAGTACACATCTTAGTTGAGTTTGCAAGACTGCTTATCATTGTCATATCATCTTGTCCTTAGTAACATGCATGTGCGCAAACGCAAAAAGTCATCTTATGTGTTTCTTCTACATGTCTTGCCTCTTTTTCACTTGTTCGACCAACTGTCATCTTCCGCATGTTGATTTCTATTTCATGTTTCCGACCTCGTTTTGGTGATGTTGAAGGTTGTGTTTGAGTTGTGTTTGCCATGTACACATCTATCGCACCCACATACGATGTTGTGTGCACTGTCACGTAAGCGTCATCACGGTCATTCAACGATCTATCATAAGTGTCATGCTTGTCGCTCGCATAGCCAGTCAGTCACACTAAGTATATGTTTTCTTGATGGTTTCAGGTGCCTTGTCGTCGATTCATGTTCAGTGTGTGTTCGCAAGGTCGTGTATGCACAAATTCACTCGCTCACACACTTAGTCATTTTGCTGAAATTCTAACGACCGAATAACCCTCCAACATCCAAACCTTCGTTGAGCTGCATTTCACAGTTTCAGCCCTCAATGATCATGTACCACTGTCCATAATTGCGTAGAGCTTGAGCCTGTCTCCTAGGGGGACTGCACTATGCAATCCTAGAATCGACCGAATTGATTGTCACCCAAAACAGTGCAAAAGTTGCTCAACAAGCCATTTCAATCTGTGATGCCCGCAAGAAACTGCAGAACTTTCCTGCTCCGTTGATTGAACAGATTGCGCAAACATGTCAGAAAGACACCCACTATCCGTCCCTGTATCCCTCAAAAAATTGTGTAGTTTTTCCAGCCAGTCACCCAAACAATCAGTCTGTTGCTCACCCAGAAAATTGTGCAGTTTTAATGAGAAATCACCCCAACTACCCAGCATCACCCTCAGCTTAGAAACTAGGATGGGATGTTCAAAAGGCCAGCCTCCCAACAATTGCACAATTTTTTCTAGCAACACTCCCGCAACCCGCTGCCAGCTCCATGGAAAAAATGCACATTTTTTCCCGGCAAGCCTCTTGCACACTACTACCAACTCCCCAGAGGAATTACACAGTTTTTGCTGCAAAGCCCCTTTACTACCTGCACTACTAACCTCCAAAAATTGCGGAGATCTCAGTCTCCCAGCGACTTTTGTGCAATTTTCACCAGCAGTGCCCGGAGCCCGCATCCCAGCTTGAAATCTCCCTTGCACAGTTTCATAGACTTGTCCTCTCTCTCGGTCACCTGTGCCCAAAAGCGAATGACAATGCATCACGGTAGACTAGGAGATTTATGGATTTGATTGTGTCTCGTCATGAGTGATTACAGATAAAGGTACATGGATGAGACATGACGTGACGATGAATAGGATGAACAAGGAGAGCACATGCGAGGAGATTTGTTCGCAAACAGAGGAATGAACAATGCATGCGAGGAGATTTTTTCACAAATGAAATATGCATGCGAGGAGATTTTTTTCGTCAATAGACGAACATGTGAAGCATGCCAAAGTACAAGCGAAGGAGGAATATGCACGTGCAAACACCAAGACCATCGAATACTTCGCACACCTTGCCATACAGAGATGAAGCTATGATACACCAAGAGCACATCCATCACTCAGCAGCACTGCAGCTCAACATGGACACCACCATCAGCATGAACATACCAGAATTGTCGTGTTGATTCGTGTCATTAGTCATGTCGGCCACATCACTATTGTGGGCATACTGTTATAAATCAATGTAATGTAACGTGGAAGTCCAAGAGACCCACATGTAAAATGAAGAGTCATGTAAATTTGAAAATTCATGAAAGTCAAACAGTCATGAGGGAAGTCAAATATCCATAAGGTCCAATTTTACCCTTGGCTATAAATACCCCTCATTTGTACATACAAAACACTTTTCACCTTGGCTCCTCCCACATAGCCATGAGATTCTGTAATCGTTTCTTTGAGGAGCGAGCAGTGGCTCCAACGCCTCGCCTACGGGGGTTAGTGATGTATGGTGTACCAATGTTTCTTGGAACTTTCTCTTAATTCAAAAGCATGTTAACAGGCCGGCACATTTTTACACATGTATTGTGATTTTTGGTAAGACTAATCTTGGAACACTTGTAATGCATATTTCTTTAACCTATGTTAAAAAAGTTGAACTCTTTCGGTTGTTCTCATACATATGTTTATGAAAATGTGATATATAAGTTGTTAACATTTTCCTGCCCACGTGGGTTGCGTCGCCAGACATCAAATAAAACCTTTCCATAAATTTGTTATAATGATTATCGCACTCACGCAGACTACTCTGTTGAGTTTTGTATGTGCTATCCCTTCTTGTATGTGTGACTGCCCCATCCGTGTGGACTGCTCCACCAGAAGTTGCACATGTCCTGTTGTGTTGTGTGTCTCTAACAGAGTTGGGACTTTTATTTTCGACTGGAGACTCACTTCCACCCTCTCCCTCTGCAGTGAAAGAACCTTGACACAAGTAATACTAGCACTCACCAGGCACCTAAACCTCGTTGTTCAGAGGCAAAGAAAACCACTCTCATGTGCTAATAAGCAAGAGCTAAGGCAAACATTTAAGATAATGGAAATCGAGTCGTCATAGCAGATGGGACTCCTACACCAAAAGGTGTGAGGTCTAATTGGGACTTCATACTGGGGAGATCCCCTCAATGTTGACGGGTCCAACACCATCAACATTTCTGGCGCTATAAGGAGGGTCAGATGACAAGCTGAGTCCTCACAATTTGTTTTGAATATTCGCACATCTATCATGGAGTTTGTTATAGTTCACCCTCTGAAAAGTGTGTCCAATGGACATATCTTTCCTGTCGAGAGGGAGTTCTGGGATGACTTGTCAAAAATCATGTATGATGGTAAAGGCGAAGTGGCCTAGCCTGAGCACTTAGATGACTTCCACATGCTCATGGAGAACGTGGAAGGTTTTAATGAAATAGAGGTTTGTTCACTGCTCGCACACACACTTTGCGGCCACCCATTGCGATGGTGTAGCATATTGCCTCACAACTCTATGCACTCATTCAAGTAGTTCAGTGATCTAATTGAATTTATTTTTCACCATTTTGATCTTGAAGCACTTGATAAAAAAATTGTTAAAACAATGGAAGGCCCCGCATGAATCGCCTATGGATTTTTCGCAGTGCTTCCGTCTCTTCATGTTTGAAGCTCTGAAAAGTGAGATGAAATTCCAATATCTCAAGGACAAAATCGAATATTGCCTTACCAAATCACTCTCTCCCAAAATGAAGTTAAAGTTCAAACCCTCAACATACTTTAGTGACGGAGTTGTGCAATCACAAGCAAACACATTCTCGCTCACAAGTGATTGTCTACCTCCCCCTCATCAAACATATCCACCTCCGCAGAGTGATGTGGGAGAACGTGCACACACGTCTATTCAACTATCACGTCCTCCTACCCCACCTGCTCTTGATATCTGCGCAAATTTGGCTCACAAGCCTACTGGTTGTCATCTGGATTTGTACCCTCAACCTCCGTCCCCACGTTCCATTGATCCTCCATATTGTACTATCTTGTGTTCTTTCATTCTGAAATCCACATGTGTTGCGAATGAGGATCGATCTATCGATGAAGTTGATATTGTGCAACCAACCTCCACTATCATTCATGATGAGTGTGTGCGGGAACCTAAACATGAACCCGCGGTGAAGGATGACCTCCTTCTATCCATGCCTCCTCCGCGTTTTCCCAACATCTTTGGTGACTCTGCTATCTCTAATTTCCCTTATGAAAATTCATCCACAGATACACCTACTTCTAATCATTCGCAGAACACACCCAATGTCAGTCTATCATTCGGTAGTAGAGAGGACAAATCTTTCATCAAGAATCCATTTGACGTTTCATTTACATTTTTCCGAAAATGCAGAGGGTGAACATCCTTGCTTCTCATCTACCCCTTTGCATGATTCATCAAATCATGAGTATCTCAATGAACATCCCAAATTTTTTGATCGTGGTTGTCGTGGTTGTCGTGTTTTTCATGGTTTGTCCTGAGGTTAGTTCCACTTCCAATCAAAAAAAAAAAATCAAAACACCTAAGGCTCCTCATCACTCTCTTCTTCACATTGAAGATCAACCAAACACCTAAATTTCACTTCCTCCACTTGAATCACATGATCCCATCACTCACGCTTTGGAGGAATATTACACAACGAGCACACTCGCAAAGCATAAGTCGTTGGTATTTCCAATGTTTTCTTGTATGTCACGGTCCAAACAGGTGTATGTTTACTGTCTGCACGCAGTGTGTCACAACACCATGTTAAGTCTGCAAAATGTCTGTCATGTGCATTCACTCTTTTCTTTTTTGTAGATGTTTTAGAACTCAGAGCTTGTTGGTGTTAATTTTTATATCTTTTATGTTTGTTGGTTCACTTGACTATGCTTCTCGCAAACCATGCCTTCACCAAGAGGGGCTAGCCAATGCGCTGGTGGCTGTGTTGGAAATATCACTTCACGTGAGTAGGCCCATGTACTTTTTAGCATAGGAGTAGGAGTGTTACACAGTATTTTGTCATGCCTCCTCCACTTCCCTGTGACATAATCTGAAGTGCCCGAAACATGACCATTATACAATATACTCATCCATGTATACATCTCATATCCCTCCTAAGACTTTGATTGGAAAATTCCTTGAGCTTCCCCTAAAGAAATATCTCTTAAAACCATAAATGAGAGTCATCGTTCTTATGAGGCTTAAAACAGTGATGGTTGCTTGTTGCATTGTGCTTGACCTGCAATAGCATCACTTTATTCCCTTGCATACCCGTGATGATCCCAAAAAGGTAATTTTCCCAAAGGAGATGAGAATCTTCGTGATCTAGAAGCTTCCAAAGCGGCGAATTAGAGGTGGTTTCGGATAGATGAGGTCGAATCCTCTAAACTTGGCCTCTTTGTCTTATCCCTGTGAGCTATCTCCTTGAGATAAGGGCCTAATCCTATCTTTGGAGAAGTCCTAACTCCCTTTCCCAGTCTATAAATTCATCTTATCCCATCCCCAAATGGTTGGTTAGGTTAGAGGCTAGGTTGGTCTATGTCCATTTGCACCCCTATGTTGAGCTTGTGCTTAGAGGCTATCCATTAGACTTGGAGAAGGAGTGTTTGGAGAGTTTCTTGGCTTGGACTTGGATTACCACTCAAGGAGAGCCTTTCAACACCAAGGCTATGGTTGTAAGCTTCCCTTTATTCCTTAAATAATATACAACTGTTGGTTAATCTTCCCAAACTATATATGTTCATATATGTATTAGCTTGGCATTCCTTGATCAGTTAAGTAGGTTGTTATTGGATTTGATATTGGTTTTTTCATGCTTTATTATCTCTTGATCACTTTTGTAGGTACATAAGCGTTGAGAGAAGCAGGAACAAGTCCATGACACAAGTGGTTTGAGGTCCTCAACAAAGGAAATCAGAATAACGTCAGAACGAGGTAGGTCATCTCTTTCGTTCTACTTTTCAATTATAACCTAGGAAGATGTCTAGTTTATTGTCACTTCAGTTGGTAGACCCACTCATTGGGCTAGAGGGATCGTCTCTATCTATAGAGAGGATTAACCTTGTCAACAAAATGGCAACTCCGCTGGGGAGCCTATGATACTTTCCATCCCATCCTTCACTTTGTCTTTGTGATGAGTTTGACCAACCATCCAATCCCAGACTTGTTTTCTTTTCTGTAACTATTTTTACTTGCTGGTGATTGCTTGAGGACATTGATTTTTTTAGGTCTTGAAGAATTTTTTTTTTCTTCATTTTTCTCTCCCAACGCGAGTTTCCCTCTCACGGTCATGATGACATCATGGATTTGTTAAATACATTCGCAATTATCGCTTTTTTACCTGTGACAGGTGCGATGATCCCAGATTATATGAGAAAATAGGATTTTTCTTCTTGTTTTTAGTCTCTGTGTCCTCTATCAGTAATTTTCCAGAGTTTTTATGGTGTTTTTCATTGATTTTGTTGATTAATTTGTAAAATTTGTCTCATTGGATTTGAAGTGAAATTTGATTGAGCTCTAGGGTTTCTAGTCAACTGCTCATCACTTGTTGCTTGTTGGTATCGTTTAGATACTTGTTTTGTTGATTGATTGAATGTTGTTTTCTGTGGAAATTATTGAAAACATCGTTTGCATTTTTTTAGCTTGTATTTCAAAATTTACTTTTCATGAAAATGCATTAGATTAGTTGCATTGAAAAGTTATTTTTCGGGATTCATCATTGAAAATATATCACATTTTTTAGTGATTGAAAATTAAGAATTGTATTAAGTGCATCAAATCATTCAAAATGGAAAGAAAAGCATAATTCATCTAAGTGCATCTTTGTAAAGTCAAAATTATTTTGTTTTCGAAAAAGTTGCATTTAAGATAGTGAAAAATGAAGATCATTTTTACTTTTAGCATTGCATTTAGTGAAATGAAAGATTAGATTTCGTTTTCACATTTTGCATTTGGAAGATGAAAATGAAAGTTAGTGGAATGCTTTTTGCATGATGCATTTTCTTTGATGCATTATTGATTGAAATTTCTTCCCTTGATTAGTCTAGCTTTCATTAAAACGAAAAGCTTTCAATTTCTCATATAGTTGCATCATAGGTGTTTAGATGACATCGTTAAGGCCTTGAAATCAAAACATAATTTCAAGATCAACATTAAAATCTATCAATTAATCTAAGGAGCATTTGAAACATTAATGTTCATACATAGTGGTCTAAGCTAGAGATGTATTCTGGCGTCTTTAAAACTTAGCAGTTGTCGTTCGCTTTGGCATTAGACAGCTCTAGCACGGACTTGTGCTTCCCGTACCGTTGCGTATATAAAGGGAGACCCCCATAGGTTGCAAACCTTTACCCATAGGAAGTTGAGTCTGCGGCCTTGTAAATGTGATACATAAAACACAACATTTGGGGAGATTTCCTGCACATATGTCAAGTCCTTGGTATATTTATTTGCTAAGGTGTATCTTACAGTTAACGATTAATTGGTACTCCTTTTTCCTAGAGTCACCTGAGTAATCATTTCGATCTTTTATGATTCCTTAAATTGGAAAATATCATCGAGCACTTGTCCTTTCAAGCTCACTAAACTTATGAAAACAACTAGAGTCACCTTTTCATCCTTTTATCGACTCTTAAAACATGAAAAGGCAAAGTTTTTGTTTGAAATTCTAAAATTAATTGATCGTGGAACACCATCCTTCCTATGGAAATACTCCTTAGTAGATCTTAGGTTGATACTGATGGAAACATTTCCTGAGTCTACCAGTCAAGGAAACCCCTCTGATGGGAATCCTAGTCCTTTTCCTTCTTTTTGAAATATTGGTGCTTCTTATATGGCAACGTTGTCCCTTCCTGGATTGACCATTGGTCTGCCAGTTTGGTTATTTTCGACCTCTATGGTTCCGAGTGTCGAAATTGTTTTTCAACCAAGTTCTCCTCTACCTGAACAACATCAACCTCATGTTGATACTAAAGTTGACCCCTTTCTTTCTTCGCTTATTTCTTCACCTGGTTCTTCCTCTTCGCCTAGTGAAAGTCTAGATTCTAGTAACCAAGAAGCTATGAAGAAGAAGAAGCAAAATAAGAAAGGGGGCAACCAAGCAGTCATTTCTACGGATGCCACTGATGTAGAAAAATCTTCCAACTAGCCTCGGAAAGTAAAATTCCCTTGCATGTTATGTAAGGGTGACCACCTTCTTCAAAATTGTCCTTGTATTCCCAAGGTCTTAGAAGTGTGTTCCACATGTTCACATCGACCTTTGTCATTAGCCTTTGGTGATCATGCTGGTGGTAAACCTTCAACTAGTAAATCCCATGGGAAAAAGGGAAAATTCAAAATTCTCTGTAAGTTATGTGAAGGTAATCATCCCATTCACCTTTGTCCTTTAATGGATGAAGCTTCCAAAGAGTTGGAAAACCTTATAACTTCTCAACCTCGTCTTCTGACCGGGTATCAAAAGCTTTCCCCTGATCCTCTACTAGTTGATCCAATGTTTGATCAAAAGCCATCTTTGGTCAACCCCACTCTCTCTAAAAGTGAGTCTCCTGAGTCCGTTCTCGACCAACCATTTGTCGAAAAACTGGTAGACTTGGCTCCTCTTTCAGTTAATTATACCTTTCCGATAGAGAGTGAACCACGAACTACTCAGGTTCTTCTGGTTGTTTCAGTTTCAAATGAACTAGAGGGAAATCCTCTTGTTCCCATGGAGCAAGAGGGAAACTCTCACATTCCTACAACACCCCCTCCTAGTAGTTTAGTCACTTCTTTTGATTGGAGTCAACTAACAGGATATCACCTTCCGTCTTATGTGCCTTTCCAGATTACAGTATAGGCTTACCATATGGTCGTACCTAGCACAGTCATAGACGAGGGTGCATCTTTTAGTATCATGTCCTCAACTACTTTGCAAGCTTTAGGTTCTCCTTAGCTTTTCCCCGTCACCCAGAATCTGTTAGCTTTCAACAGAGGAACCAGTCAACCGTTAGGGATCCTTCCTAAGTTGCCTATTACTTTGGGAGGAAAGATTGTCTATATAGACGTGATGGTTGTCCAATGCCCTTTAGATTTTAACCTACTCCTTGGTCGTGACTATGTTTATGTCATGGGATCTCTTGTTTATTCTCTCTTTCAAGTGATGTGTTTCCTGCATAAAGGAAACATTGTGATCATTGATCAGTTTACATTCATTGGTCCTGAATCAACTCCCAATCAACCATCATCCCTAAATGGTTCTCATGTGCAAGCGATATCACCCCCACCACAGGTTAATTACGTGGCCACCTATTCCATGCCCACATCTACTGATGATCTAGTAGGTGATGTAGTACATTGTGTACTGGGGGCATTGGAGCCCAATTTTTCATTTGGATCCTTGGACATGTATCCCTTCCAGAGTGTTGTTCTCCCATTTGATGAGAACCTCTTGGAAGCCATGGCCTCTTTTGGTTTATGACCATAACAGGATGGAGCATAGTACCTTGTCTTGTGTCAAGCTCGTTAAAAAATGAAACAAGGACCTTGGAGCAAAGTTCCTTGTCTTGTGTCAAGCTCCTTAAAAAATGAAACAAGGGCTGGAGAAGAGTTCCTTATCTTATGTCAGGCTCATTAAAAAATTCGATAAGGACCATGGAGAAAAGGTCCTTGTCTTATGTCAAGCTCGTTAAAAAAACAAACAAGGACCATGGAGCAGAGTTCCTTGTCTTGTGTCAAGTTCCTTAAAAAATGAAACTAGGTGTTATGAGCATGGTTCTTTTCCTATGTCAAGCTCGTTAAAAAATGAAACAAACCCCTTTCCAATTTGGGTCTTGGATTAGATCTCATAAAATCCTAGTTAATTCTTTCACTTGATCTCGTAAGTGAACCTTCATTCCATCGACCTAGGTGAATGAAATGAAGCTTAGGGGGCATGTACCTCGAATTAAGTCATTATGCTAGGGGCATGAAAACTTATCTCAAGCATAGTTTATCTTTTGTGTCAAGCTTGTGTAAAAATGAAACCAAATCCAAGCGTAGTTTTTTCCCATGTTTCAAGCTTGTGAAAAATGAAACCATCTTCAAGTATACTCAAGCATAGTTTATCTTTGTTTCAAGCTTGTGTAAAAATGAAACTATTCCCACTTTAAATCTCGTGATTGCCATTTTTATCTGCTGATTTTTGCCAGATGAGCTTTGGTTTTTTCATTCCATCGTCACCATCTCTTTGGTTGATCATATGCTTTCACTTGGTTGTTTTACCCTTACCTAAGGAATATCTGCAATAAGTGGTCTTATTAGCCAGCCTCTTGACCATTACATGTTTTGAGGAGTTCCATCATGACCAGAACCAACTTTTATCCTTTCATACCACTCGTTCCTCCAAGAGGAGTCATCTTTCAGCTCTTTTCAAACTCCAAAAATATGAAAAGAAGGTCGATTAATTGTGTTTTCGAACTCGTTAAATTAAATGAATTGACATCATCTTAGTATACGTTTACCCCTTTTTCGGGCTAAGATTGACTATTTACGAAAAAGGCACACCTTGGTCTACCTTTTCGGGTTCGAGACACAAGTTACGAAAAGGGATATGATGGAGTTTTCTTTTTCGTCTATTTTTTAAACTATCTATATATGAAAAATACACCAAGTTACTCTTCCATCAGCCTCGTTAAAAATTAAACGACAAAAGACTTGTCACCATGATGAGATCGAGTTTCTCCTTCCTAGGGCTCGTAAAACTTACTAGGATGGATTCATCTGAAGGGTGAACTTATATGACAAGCATATGGCATCCTCTTCGATCTTGTGTAAAAATAAAGAGGTACTCGCTAGAAATAGTGAGGGAAAATGAAGATGAAACATCCTTTATATTGGCAGCATGTCGCTCTTGAACATGACACTCTTATGTTTCTCGTGTTGAGTTTGGGATATCCTCACTTAGTCACTTGTACTCATGGGTTTGGTTGATCCATTTTGCCTCTCATTTGACTATTCCACCTCGTCATTATGGCCCTTGGTCCTATGTTGACTCTAATGTTGCCACACTCCGGAGTTGTGTCGTTAATATGTTAAAGAGAAGTCCAATCTACGGTTATTTACCTATATACAATTTGTGTCAATGCTATAGTCTTGAAACTTATTCCACTTTATTCCTTATTTCGTGTCAATGATGAGGGAATCGTTATGACCCTCCTTCGATGGGTCACTTCCTTTCAACTTCAGCTCATTATCCAGGAAGATAACTTAGAAACTCCCTTTCAGTACCTTAGAGCTTGCATGCCTTAATGGCAAATTATTCACATCCGACGCTAAGTCTTCATCATTGGCTTTCGATCGGGTGATTCCACGAGTGTTCAACTTCAGCTTCATTATCACATTCACAGATTGTACTGTCGTACCTTGAGATCCATTATCATTATGGGTGGTTCCTCTCGTGCCTGTTAACAGTCCACATCAATGGCTGGTAATCAGGTAGTTTTCTAGCATGTTCGACTTCAACACATTTATTCATGTGTTAGGATTCATACTTTGATCGGGTCGTGATGGAGCGCAAGACCATGAGTCTTATCTGATATGACTCGGGTTGCATGGAGTTATATGTTATTCATGATTGTACACATGTTTCTACTATACAAATGGTTGTGATTGTACCGCGGGACTTTATATTTATGATGATCCTCGTTATCTAGATGGTTGCGCCCATACCATGGATCTTTTCATATAGTCTTCATCATCCATATGGTTGCGTCCATGTCATGGATTCATGTCTTGATCTCAGATATATATATATATATATATATATATATGTGTGTGTGTGTCCTTGATTTGCAGGTCTCCTGATAGTGCGTGTCCTCATCCTTGCAAGCGCTCGTAAAGCATCTCAGCCATCACTCCTCGTTCTGCCTTCATGCTTTAGGGGGAAACTATTACACAATGTTTTGTCACTCCTCACGGACTTCCTTGTGACATACCCTGAAGTGCTTGAAACATGACCATTATATAGTATACTCATCCATGTATACATCTCAGGTTCCTCCTAAGACTTTGATTGCAAAATGCCTTGAGCTTTCCCTAAAGAAATAGCTCTTAAAACCCTAAATGAGAGTCATCGCTCTTATGAGGCTTAAAACAACAATGGTTACATGTTACACTATGTTCGACCCATGATGGCATTGCTTTGTTCCCTTGCATACCCGCGATGATCCCAAAAAGGTAATTTTCCCAAAGTAGATGAGAACCTTCGTGATCTAGAAGCTTCTAGAGCGGTGAGTTGGAGGTGGTTACGGATAGATGAGGTCGAATCCTCTCAACTTGGCCTCTTTGTCTTATCCCTATGAGCTACCTCCTTGAGATAAGGGCCTAATCCAAATCTTTGGATAAGTCCTAACTCCCTTTACCAGTCTATAAATTCATCCTCTCTGATTCCCAAATGGTTGGTTAGGTTGGAGGCTGGGTTGGTCTATGTCCATTTGCACCCCCATGTTGAGCTTGTGCTTAGAGGCTATTCATTAGAATTGGAGAAGAAGTGTTTGGAGAGTTTCTTGGCTTGGAATTGGATTAACACTCAAGGAGATCCATTCAAAATCAAGGCTATGGTTATAAGCTTCCCTTCATTCCTTAAGTAATATATAGCTGCTAGTTCATCTTCCCAAAATATATAAGTTCATATATGTATTAGCTTGACATTCCTTGATCAGTTAAGTAGGTTGTTACTGGATCTTTTATTATTTTTGGCATGCTTTGTTGTCTCTTGATCACTTGTGCAGGTACATAAGCGCTGAGAGAAGCAGGAACAAGTCGTGACACAAGCGGTTCGAGGTCCTCAACAAAGGAAATCAGAATAGCATCAAAATGAGGTAGGTTATCTCTTTCATTCTGTTTTTCAATTATAACATAGGAAGATGTCTAATTGATTGTCACTTCAGTTTCTAGACCCACTCATTGGGATAGAGGGATCATCTTTGTCCGCAGAGAGGATTAACCTTGTCAACAAGGATTAGTCTTTGCTTCTTGCTTTGCTTTTCTTTTTGGTTCGCATGTTTGTTTTCTTTCTTACTTGATTTGGTTTTCTTGCCTGCTTTCTTTTCTTACTTGTTTTTATTTCACTTTACTTCTACTTTTTGGTTTTGCTTTCTTTGCTTGTTAGTACCCGTAGGTTAGGCTCTTATGAAACCGTGTTTGGCTCTCAAGACAAGCCGGGTGAATCTCAGAGGACTTGTACAGCTATCAACATCTGTTTATGTGTTGTCCTCTCTCTTTATGACGAACTTGTTGTCTTCGGCCAATGATGCCTTGATGGAAAATATGTTATGTTCAAAATGAGTCTTGGTGAAAACACAATGCCTGTGCTCTAATTAGTACCACCTACTCTAATTGGTTCTTTTGGGTTAACCCTTGTTAGCTCAGTCAAGTAGAGAAAGGTGAGGGGGAAAACCTTAACAAGTATGTCAGAGGTATACATAACATACTTCTTTGAAGGAAAAACCTCTCCTACCCTCGATAAGTCTAGATCCCTCTTCCGCCTCTGAAATAAATAAGTTCCTATGCAAATTTCTTGGAAAAAAAATGAAAAACGAATAAGATTAAAGAAGAGAAAGGCTTATTACGCAAAGAGGTGATGCAAGTAACTCCGTCGGGGTACTGACCAAGCTTGCTGGTAGCGGAGCGATGCTTATGTTCCTACGTGACTCCATCCGAGTACCGTCTAGGCCTAGTGATAGTGGAGAAACACTAGAGATGAAACTTAAACTCTGACTTTCATATTACTTGTGCACCAATATAACCCTCATCCCCAATCGAAACAACTGGGTTGACTTGGCTTGGAATGTGTGTTAACTGATCAAGAGAATGGTAGGGACTACATCTTTCAACCAAGCTAGTGTGGGAACCACGATGATCAAAGAATCGAACAATACTTTCGGAAGGGTTAGACTCGCTTGTCATGAAACAAGATCCATATAGAGAGCTAGAGTTCTAACAGTGTGTCGCCAAATGTTGTAGCGGCTACAACACCCTCCAAAAATTTTTCTTGCATGCAAATTTCAGAGCCTACCTCGGATCTTGCGATCAGTTATCCTTGGTTGCTTGTTGATAAGTTGATGATTTCAAGCTCCTCTCCTTGATTTTAAGAGTTTTCCCTATTCTCATCTTCATTCAACATGTGTCATATTTTGGCATAGGGGTTTTTGTTTGTCATGCGAAGGGAATGTTGTCTTGCTTCAAGGGAATTGTGTGCGTATGAGTGGTTGTCATCACATAGACATGTTTCACACTCACCTCATGCACTCACATCACGAAGGTTGTTGCATCAAGAAAAGTATGTCTTATGCATTCCGGATGGTCTACATTGTGTCATTAAGTGTCAATGTGCAATCACATTGAAGTCCTGTCATGTTTACCTATGTTTCGTTGATCTCACACTTAGCCATTTTCCCAAGCAACCTAGCCTCATCCAGCTTCCTGGAACTATGTGCTTTGCTTTTGCAACCATCAAGCTTCCCCCCTTGCCTGTTGAAACCCCACAGTGCAGAGAGACACTAACCTCCCTTACTTGCTAAAACCCTACAGCCCGCAGAGACCCCAGCGAACATTGCTCTCCAAAAATGCGCAGAGAAGTCCAGTTGCACTGCACTTAGAAATTGCATAGAGGTGTCCTCTCGAGGCCTCATTCCGGCAACAGTCACTGTCTACTAAAATTTTGAAGATCTACCTCTCAGTGACTATAGGGAAAGGTGACATGTTGAAATCGCTTACAAGGAGTTGAGGATAAGGACCAAGCAACCAAGTAATGGAAAAGATCAGGACCGCATGCAAACTTCGTCAGATGCATGATCATCTTGAGGGTAAGTATGGTAAGTAAACAACATATTCCGAAGTAAGCCTCTTATTTGAGTTTGCAAGACTGCTTGTCATTGTCATATCATCCTATCCTCAGTAACATGCATGTGCGCAAATGCGAAAAGTCAGCTTATGTATTTCTTCTACATGTCTTGCTTCTTTTTCACTTGTTCAACCAATTGTCGTCTTCCGCATGTTGATTGTTATGTCATGCTTGCGACCTCATTCTGTGATGAGCCTAGGTATTGCAACAATAATGTTGCAACTCCCAGGGCTACCAACTTTACTTATCAACTTGGGGTTCGTACAAACTTGGAGGTGACAATGTTGTATTGTTAAAATTGGAAATTTGGGAAAAAAATCATGTGGGTCATCTTATTCATGTCTGATAATATTTTTATTAGATTCCTCTCATCGATAGGTGTAGGATTGATATAAAGATCATCTGATTTTGATAAGTATTCATGGAGATATGAATTTATTTTGATTATGGAATTATTATCAAGCCGACCTACAACTCATGTAGGCTTAGAAGCCCAACAGTTGCATCTATTCAAACACCGACGTTGTGTATAAATATAAGAGGACTTTTCCTCATTTTACCTCACTCTTCTCATCACATCTCTCTCTCTCTACTGCACAAAAATGAGTCTCTTCTCTGTTGCGCAAAAATGGGTCTCTCTCTCACACCTGTGAAGCCGGAAGCTGTTGAACCTGAAGCTGCAACTGCAGAAGTAAAGATTGACCTGCGTGGCCTAGAAGATATCCTCATCTAAACTGCGTTGTAGGTTCATCTGAACCTCCTCTGAAAGCTGCAACTTTTGGTGGTGGAATGAAGTCAATCTGATGAATGGTTTGCAAGATATCGACTGCCCTAGTTTGAAGCCAGAAACTGCTGAAACTGAAGCTGCAACTGCAGAAGTAAATATTGACCTACATGGCCTATAAGATCTCCTCATTTGAACTACACTATAGGTTCATCTAAACCTCCTTTGGAAGCCGCAACTTTTGGTGGTGGAATGAAGTCAATCCGACGGTCGGTTTGTGAGATATCGTCTGCCCTAGTTT
>APFE031055672.1:169761-188692 GCA_000404065.3 Pinus taeda | reverse complement strand
AGCTCTATCTTACCAGGTGACGTGAATTTCAATCCAATATCAGGGCATCCCAACCTACCAAAAGATGTGAGGTGAGAAATCTCCTTCATTAGAGGGAAAGTTGTAAACCGATTGATGCAATCACCCAAAGGCAGTGGGCAAGTAATTGGTGTACACATGCTCATAAGTGATAGTAATCCTAATTGTTCCTTGAATAGGACCACAATAAGTGAATATCTAATCAAGAGGGTGGATGACTAATTGCCCCCAACTTCTTATTCTTCTTTTGAGGATAACCAATCGAGACCCGTTCAGCTTTCTCTTTATTGAAACCTAGAGCCTATTGGCTGAGGATATCATATTAATGAACACACACTCGATATCAAGATTTACAAGGAGTGAAGCTGCTTGTCTCTCTGGGGGCAAGGTTTACATTGCTTCTGAGACTGGTCATGTTTATAAGAGTGGTATTGCTTATTCGGTGAACAGAGTCAAAACCTGGTCGACAATGAGATTAGGGCGCTGCCTTTCTACCCTGTCGTGGAGCTTTACCCTCTCAATCCCACCCTTTGTGGGGAATTTTTCCCTCTCCCTCTCCTTCCCTGGTTAGGTATGGCGGGTATTTGTACACCATCCAGCTACGGTGCCGAGTCCATTCCAGGTATCTGGATATCTGGTAGAGTTGTCCCTCTTTCAATTTAGGGAAGGCTCCATGTAGTTTCTAATAAAGTGCCTTTGGGCCAAGGGGATTAGTTCTTTTGATACCCGCGTGGTAGTGGATTTCCCCCACCTTGGACTTGATTTCAACCACGAGAAATAAGGAGGCATTAGGAATAAGGTGCTTCATTTTTGAAAGTATTCTAGTTTGGGTTAACTCCTTCGGCTTGAGGATGGGTCCTAATACTATATGAAAAATGCCACTCGTTAGGTGAATTCTATGGTTCAGATACTTCCGTCTGACTTGACTTAAGGAGAGGACTGGAGGAGTGACTTCGGAGGTGCGGGCGGGTCAAGCACTCTTTAAGACTGGCTGCCATCATGCCCCTTTAGGTACGAAATTAGATCTCCCACTCCCAATAGCTATGTTACCTTATAGCTAGGATTATAAGAGTGATAGGAATATCACCGGTCCTTACATCGTGAGACGAGTTATGAATAAAGGAGCCTATTAGTTGGAAGACTTCGAGGGAAATGTGCTCAGTGGGCCTAGAAATGGGCTCTACTTGAAGAGGTATTATGCCTAGGTAGAAACGCCTGGGAAATGCCTTGTACTTTTTGTATTATAAGTAGTTAGATTCATTTTCCTGTACTATTCGTTTTCTCTTTTCACCACCGCTCATCGTGCTTTGTGCTTGATTTGGCAGATGTCATCAGAAGCACCTATATTCATCGCTTATGTGGATGGTGCCAGCCGTCACACTCGCAACATTGCGTCCGCTTAAGAAGAAATAAGAAATCAGATTTAGCATTTAGACATGACATAGAAATTGAAAGGGGGACTCCAAAACTCATTTTCTTCATAACTTTGAATCCACACCGTCATACATTTCCTTACATCAACAGGAACCAAAAATTGAAGTCCTAGTTACGACATAACAATACTAGAAACATTCACAATATTCATCGCCCGCATCCAACAACGAACATCCGTTAGCAACCCCTTTCCCTTACACTTCATGGGATTTGATACAAAATGATTTGGTCACATTGATCATATCAAGAAAATGACAAAAGGTGATAAGGATCACTAGGTTGACCCATTATCCATGCCGGTGCATTAGTGATGTTTTATAACCATGTCAGTCAACTTGCACCACATCCTTTCCACACCTTCTCTGCATCTCCTGTGTAGATCCTCGTGCTTATTCCTAACCATCCATCTTCCACTTCCTTTATTAAAAAATGAAGTGGCCCCCCGTAAGGCCCCGTGAGGAATAAGTATATAAGTTCCGAATAGGTAGCTTCCCCAATGACAGTCATTGAATCACTCTCAAGTAAACCCTCTTGTTGTGTAGATCCTTCAAATGAAGAGGCCCACTTGGAGATGACCTCTACAACCTTGTCATGGAATGATTGAAATTCCTCCACTCATGATTTCAAATCACCCAACAAGATAGAGGCACCTGTAATGAATGTCTATGCCTTCTCACTATCTAGCTTAGATGGTTGTGTATTCTCCAAGGCCACCCACTCTACATATACAATGGATTCCAACTACTAGAGTGCCGAATAAGTGAATTGGGCCATAGGATGGAACTCACATAGGGATTTCTTCTCTGTGACTGCAGCTTCATGCAAGGCATCTAAATGATCATCCGTAGCCTAGATGCCAATGTACTTGGCTTGTTTCTTGAGGGGATTTGTAAGGTATTGGGCATCTGCATGCATCTACTTTATCCTCTCTTACAACTCCTCTACCAACTTATACCTCTTTTATCAAAACCCCATCCAATCCTGCATAGTGGTCAAAATGCTTCTACTTTTCATAGTACCAGTGTGTATGTGTTCACTAGTTTCATTTCATTCTACAACCAGATGTGGAAAGTGGTCCAAGAGCTCCCATTGATACTGACTTCCCTACAACTATGCATCTTCTAACTGAACCTATAACTTCATAGTTTAGACAGAGTTTCCTCCATGATGACCATAGTATCTCCATGATTTCCTCGAGATGGGAGGCGTAAACAGTTACTGGCAGCAAGGGATTTTCTTTCGCAACTCTAGCCACATTCCCTCCAACCATACCTAGACATGTTCCACTTCCTATTTGGACTGCTAGCGGGTGTGTTATTAATGATCAATTTTTGCAACAACCTCAATGAGTTGAGCTTATAACTATTGAGTGAGAACCTTCAATGCTTCCTAATCCTACTCCACATGAGATATCCACTTCTAAACTTCACCCCAATGATCTGCATCATGTGAACCAACTATGAGGTGGACCACTACTAAAGTTCCACAGGCTAGGTGGTATGACCGATGGCCCACATCCAATTAAGTGGCCAACCACTAGTGATGGATCAGTTGGATCGATCTAATGGTTGGGCCTCAGCCTCTTCTTGTAGTCATTCCAACTAGTGGAGCCAAAGAACTAATTCTTGAGTGGCCTCCAAAAGGATAAAGACCATGTATGTGTGCTCTTAGTAGATTTGGAACATCACTTGGAAATGTATGGGATCCTGTGCAAGATGCTCAATCTATGCCATGAGTGAGAGGTTTTCTAAGGGTGATGATGTTTGTCTCTTTTTTGAGAAAAAACCCCCTTTTGATTCATCAGATAGGTAGAGGTGGGCGTCAAATCAGATAGGTAGGTGGGTCTCGGTGGGGAATACTAAATCACCACGGGAATTCATTTAGGGGAGGGGGGTAGCCGAACAATACGTTTGCCCCTAAAACCAATACGTAGTGGTGTCAGAAAAGATATATTATATACGCTACATGGCATAAAGGCCTTCAATCCAATATCGACCCACCTGGAGAGATATCAGGGGTTGATACACCATAAGGATTACAGCAGGCTCGGCCATAGGGGCCGGGAGCCTAAGAAAGAGGAGGTCTATCAGGTTATTTCATATAAACAAAGGTAGGTGAGAGGGGGCCCAGTTCTATAACAAACGTAGTCGGTTGCTCAACAAAAGAGAGCAAGGTGATTCGATCCATCATCAATTTACATACCATGGGAGATGGGGGTTAGGAGACCTCCACACGTTTCATTGAGTGAAATTCAATGGCGGAGGTTTTCACTCCCTGATGCTTATTGGGTGGGGGGCATTGGTCGAGAATTCGACAGGATCACCCTCCTATTCTTCCATATTAAGGAGGCAGAGGTTTGAGCAGAATACACTCTTAGTTTTGGATTATATCGATTGTTCAAAGTGGCTCCATGAAAATAGCGTATATAAAGAAACGACATCTCCATGAGCATGAAGGGAAGAATAGCCCTTCTTGGACTAGTGGGAGCTCCTACCTTCCATAGGCTCACTTACCTTAACTTAGAGCTTTGGATGGGCTTGGAAATAACACATTCCTGGATTTAGACTTATTGGTTTATGGTCAATTATTTATATACGTGCTTCTTTCAAGTTCTAGATATGGGTGCCAGTGTTTGAATCCTATTGAGACACTTATTCGCTTCGTGCCTTTAGCATCTGCCTCATCTTTAGTTTCATATGCGAGAGGTATGTAGTGAGTCATACACTTCTTATTTATATGATTATGACCCTACCTACCTTCTAACTCTCCAATTTCTTACTTTGACAAGGCTGCTACCCCCTATCGGTCGAGTGTTCGAGTGTCATGAATCGATATCATATATGTAATAACGACTCTAGATGTACCACCATTGACGACATACTTCGCAATTATAATGGGTTGATCCTCCATTTCGTTCATTTTAGCAACTCATCCTACTCCTACTCCGAACTCTTGGAATAACTAAATACTCTGCGTGGGTGAGGAGCCAGCCATTCAATAGCCAGCCATCTTCTTCCGCCCTACTCTTGTCACCAATTTATCCATTGGGTGAGGAGCGGAGCGGAACAAACTCAAAGACCAGGCCAAAGGGAGAGGTTAACCAAATAGAGCCTCAAGGGTAAGGTTCGAAGGGTATGTCTAGTTTAAGTGGTTTAATCATAAAGAGCATACAGGATAGGTTCCAACCTCAAGTGTCAAGGTTCAAGTCTAGTTTACACGTGGTAAGGCATTAGAGCTTCCTGGGAAAATGTGAGAATATGAAAAGTGAGGCGTAATTCAAGACCTCTATTGTGTGTCAAGACCTCTTCTTATTGCGAGTCAAGGCCTCTGTCCAGCCAGTAGTAATGCGTAGATATTAACAAGTCTCTATTCGACATCATATATCCATGCAATAACTTCTCATGCGAGTTCAACCTGCCCATAGCATGGGTTAACACTTATCCATGCAACTGAAACCTATTCTATTTGTCACAGGAGACTACGGATTTCACTTGGATTGAACTCTGGGGCGGGAGGCTTTGGCACCCAACCAACCCATGGAAAGGCTCTGCTGTGGAGACAGCCTCTGGCAGGGGCTTTTTCTAGTATAAATTATAGTAGCTATACAGATAGAATCAATGACTTGTTCATGATGATATCGTATATGAACCGTGTGGATATGGATTGAATGGGAATGGCCTAGTTCTCTGACATCAGCAGCACTTGGCTGGCTTTGGCGAGCTCCTATAGTAACGTCTTGAGCGGAATGGGGCTGCTAGGTCAACAACGTATCCATGCAAGTAGAGCAAGTAGAGTATGGCAAGTAGAGAGGTTGTAGTAGGTCTAGTTGGCTCATGGCAATGACAACTTCTATATGCCGATATTCTCTATGTATGATTTATATGGTTCAAATGGATTAGCATTGCCTAGCTCTGGCATTGGCACTTGGCTCTGTAGTGGATGGAGACTTCAGATTTCATAGGCCTTGTCAGCTATGGAAGTGGGCCTTGATGAGTTTAGAGAGAAAGTTTCTATGCCAGTATAGTATTTTAAAACGTCTTTATGCCAGCTCATATAGTAACACTTCGATATGCAACATCTAGGGCCTGGAATCTAATGGCCAGGGCAAAACTTAGATATGGAAACATCATATTATGTTCAAACGTATATATATATGAATCCAATGGTTACAATGGACTTTGTCAATGTTTCTATGGTGACATCATATATTGATGGCTTTACTGTCTCTGGCATCAAATCTAGATCTAGGTCTAGGGAGGAGCGAGCCTCCATAGTTCCAGGTCCAATAGGCCCCATAGTAGCAAGTTGAAATAGGCTTTCACCACAGGTTTAGCTTTAGCTCCAAGTTGCACTAATTAGTTAGAACCAACTGTGTTACAAGGCGGCACACGACAAAGGTAGAGTGAGTGCATGCATGGGCTTTAGACTCTACGGCTTTAGCAGAAAGGTAGGGCACCTTATATTAGCATAGTTTCATGTGCCAATCAATGGACCACTGGCAATAGACAAGGTCAAATTTGATATGACGGCATCATATAGTAACACATAGAGTGGATATGGCACATCATATATGAACCAAGTAGAGATGCAAGTTCAAGTGTCACGGAGAGCTCTCTCTGGAGACCCGGTTTCAGCAGAGCCAGTTAAAGATAGCGACATCATATATGAACACATTGTAGTAGATATGGCTGCGTAGAGGTCTGCAGGTAAGGTGAGGTGTTTAATAGATCATCTTATCCTATTTCAAGTGGGAAATTGAAACTTAGATATACCAGTATAAATTGCCTTAGTACTGTCAAGACTTTCAGTAGTATTAGCATCTTAGCACTAAGTTAATTAGAACCTCTTGGGTAAGTTTAACAACTACAGCGATAAGTCTCATTTCTAGTGGAACTGAACATAACCTTATTATTATTTGCTAGAGCTCAGGGGGATGCATCCAACTAAACTTCAGTTTGTGTTGTTTGTTGCACCAGGTAATGGGAGAAGTTGTAAGTAAGGTACACCTCTTTGGAATCTTTCTAACTAACAAGGCTTAAGCTGTGGTCTCCTACCAGCAGCATCGAACCTCAATGTAATGGCAAATCAAATCCTAACATTAGCAGCTAATCCCTGTGGGACTGGCTTCTCTTAAGAGAGGCTAGTGAAAGGTTAGGGTATATATAATAAATTATTAGGCACAAGGATGTATGTCTCGATGCGATATTGTATAGTAATAAATTGTAGTAGTAGGTCCAGCTGCTGAAGCTTCTTCGCTGGAGCTCTTATAAGTAGTTGTTTTTCTTTATTTCTTTTGAAATGGACAAGTGAAACGTCTCGATGCAAGTCTATGAAAATGTCTAGAGCCATAGAGTATGGCTCCACTATAGTAGCCTTAATCTTTATTGAATGAAATCTAGATAGTGGATAGCTCAAAAGGGTTCATAGATGCTATACCCTTCTATTCCTGGCCTGACTGAAGCAAGTGTTGTTGGGCAGCACTCCATCTCTCCCCTAGGGTGAAGGCAGTAATAAAGTCAAGGGTAGGGTTGTATCATCTAATCCGGTGCTTATAATATAAGGTCCTAGGTTGGAAATAACTAAATATCTCTACTAGGATGAAGGCAAGTATGGAGTAAGTCTGGAGTCAAGGTCTGGTGGAAAAGGTCTAGTATGCATGTAGGTAAAAGGAAGATAGGCAGTGAGAGGAGTATAGTGAAATAGTTCTACTCTAAATGTTGTACCACCTAATATTTCTTAATGAAATAAACCATCTATCTCCTTGTAGTAAGAAGGCCCCCCGTAAACCACCAATACTCTATTTTGAAGTCCATGCATCCATCCATGCATCAAAACCCATCCTGCCTAAAGAAGTGAAAAACTATCTATAGGTCCTACTAAGGTCTGAATTTATCACGTGGTCTAGGGTGCGATAGCACGCTCGACTAAAAAGCCGCCATCGTGAGCTTGCTGAACTCTCGACTAAAGGCTGTCATCGCTACGAGGTCTCTGTATTAAGGTGGGTAAGTTATGTGGAAAAAATGAAATCAAGGTCTTTCTCTAAAGCCTGCTCAAAATTCAATATATAGGCCTGATCCCTAATTTGTGATAAGATCAAAAGAAAAGGTCTAAAAGATCCATTCCGCCTCTGTCTAGTCAATGAAAAAAAGCTTATCGGACGCAGACTAAGTAAACCTTTTGTTTGTCATAGTTCCGAGGCATAATCCTCCCTTCATCTACTGGGGTTGAGTAGGCACCCGCATTGATCATTTCTATTTAGCAAACTTGATTCATTATGACATTCTTAAAGAACTTCCTCTATTCTGTTCACTTTTTTTGTTTGTTTTCTTCCAGGCTCTGTATTCAGGCACCATGTGGGCCCGGTCAATTCGAATCAACCTTCTGAGATGTGTGTTTTTCTAAAGCAAATGGCCCATCGTTGATCTGGGTTCAGAGGCATATGATCTAGATGGGATCCCAAACTTTCATTTTCTTTAGTTAGCCAAATAGCTAATTGAATGCATGTCTGGTGATTCTTTTCATAATCCATCCAATCTCTGGGGTTTGGCTGGCTACTTATACAAGAAGCTACTACTGGGTCTTCTTTTCTTCTTGTCTGTTTGGCCTATTCACTCCATGCCTCGTCTTTCTTCCTAGCTTCATCCAATGCCAATCCTAGGTCTCTATCTCTAGTAGGTCCCTCCAAAGTATAAGTAAAGGGGTAAAGGGCTACCAGATCTAGTTGTTAGTAAAAGAGGGGTAAGGTTTACCATCCCTCCATCCATTCATGCAATCAAGACATTCATCTGGTGCTGCTTCTAAGTTCGGGTAGTTAATAGTAGTACCTCCTAAGTGAAGAATATATCAGTGAATTCTGCAAGTGTTCTAAAGCATATCCTGGCAGTGTGGGTCTAGACATCCACCCACCATATCCTAAAATCCTACATCCCATCTAATTCCATCTACCCAAGCCATCCATCTAGAGCAGTGAAATCTATACGAAAGGGACCACCCACCCTATGAGCTACTGAAACATCCGTCCCTCCACTCATCCCATCCATTCCAAGCTCACTCATACAATTGATCTCCCGACCTGCTAATATCAAATTTCAGGTATATAGTGAGTAGCCATAAAGTGATTCATTCAAGTGTTACTAGGTATAACATGTCTATATCTTCAGGTGGAGGCTCGACTAATAAGGAGAGGGCATTTGCGTGCTTTTTACGGCTACTTGACACGCCCAAGCTGGCGTTAATGCCCTGCGTAGACCTAATAAATAGTCTAAAGGCCATTTGTTGTGGATTTTACGCTCTTGACCACGCCCAAGCTGTGCATTAGTGCCCTGCGTAGATGAATATAACCTAGGATAAGAATTACATATATAATTATTGAATGCATAGTGACATATATAATGAGATCAATGCACTCGATCTCACCTCTGAAACTTGCATTTCATGTAGCGGAAAGAGGGATTGCAAACTGGCACACCCTGACCCCCCGGGGCATTCGCATGACCACTGCTTATGGATGGAAGTGCTTACTTTATCATAACCACTAGCCTTCAAGAACCACTTGCCTGCTTGCTTTTGGGTATCCCTTTCTTGCCAACCTGACAACTAGCTATCATCAAGAAGACTATGGAATTAGTACTAGCATGAATTAGCTTAGAGCTTAGAAAAGGTTGCTTTCAGTTATGGCTTGCTTCCCTCTCAAGTCTACCTTCCCTTCTGTCTTGCCCACCTACCTTACCACTCACATTAATGAGATTCTTCATTCGCTTAGCTTACTATGACTAGTCTCCCTTGCTTTGGTAAGTCGGGGATAGGGAGTTCAGACAAGAGCTACCAATCGGTCTTGCCAGCAGGTCCCCCTCACTTGCTCCACATGTCATTAAGACATTCCTTTTCATGCCATCTCCAACTAGTGAAAAAGACAACTATCGACCTTTCAATAAAGTAGGGGTCTTTCCAGGGGATATGGACTCAACGATGAGACACCGTGTAGAGAAAACTTTCCTTGCCCCCAGAGGGACAAGCGGCTTTGCACCTTGCCTCTCCTATTTCTTCTCTGTCGTCTTATACTTTTCCTCTTCCTATTTCTTTCTCTGGCGGCTTCGCACCTTTAGGAGCAAATAATGAATGCCTTTAGGGCAGGCACTAGCCAACGTCTTCGGATGAAATGAACTAGTATACTATAGATAGTTTACCGAATAGCCAAATAAGATTCTCTGGGAGGGAGCATCGATCAGGTTGACTAGGGCCAGAGAAAAAAAAGGTAGTACCGATGGAGTCATGTGGCCTAGACCTCCAAAAATGAATGGGCTCATTTTCCCTTAGCTTTGGACTTTATTTAGCTTTGGCCACTGGTTCGAGTGATTTAGCTTTGGCCACTGGTTCAAGTTGGTGCTGTTGTTGGCGTTGGACTTCCGGTTGAAAGTAGGAGCCGCCTAGCCTACACCTTCGGTTAGCATCGATCAGGTGGTGCGATGAAGAGAATGAAGCTCATCCATTACCTCACTTATGGTTGTTGAACAAGGATGGAAGCTCGTCGAAGAAATTCGTTTCTTAGATCCTCGTAGTGAGATTGTGGTAGGGTAGCTAGATTACTTAGCTGGACTGAGGGCTAACTAAAGAAAGAAAGAATGCTCGATCAGAGGTGGGAATAAGGGAGTATTGGATTGTAGCTCCTCGTTCCTTGCCTCCTTGATCTCCCTGCTTTTATAACCCTACTTTTCTCCTTGTTTCCTTCCTCCGGGTCTAACTTGACTAGTCTGGTCGGATGGGCCAATCAAAACTTTGGATGGGTATACTCGAGCTAGATTAGTGGAACTCCCCTCTTCTGGAGCGTAAATCTGATGGATCTTGCTCGCGGGTCTTGCTAGCTTGGGATTGTTGGCTGGTGGGAAAGGATAGAATGTCTAGCTAAGAGCCCTATGATTGGTTGAACCCTTATTATATACGTAATTACGTATAATAAAGTAACTAAGAGATAAGACAAAAAAGTGACTACCACCTATGTCAAGATGACTACATGAGTTTCACCAATGAAAGGTGAAGGATGAGAACTAACCATCAATCGATACACACTGATACTGAGCTACCCCAGATCAAGCATGCAACATCCACTCAACTGGCACTAGGTAAACTAGGTGTTTGAAACAAGTTCAAAACTAATGACTATACAACCTTATTATACCTAAAGATGCAACTCTTTTATATTAAGAAAAAAGGGATATGATAGTGCGGGAATAATTAGTAAACTCCCTCACACTAGGTTTGAGGTCACCCGATCTAGGTAGATGATGGGAATTATGAAGCAATGACAAACCATGATAGACTAGTTTACTTCTCTACGCGACTGGTGTGCATAAAAAATAGGTGAAATAAATTCCTAATTGACGGGGCCCTTGATTACATGGTATAATAAGAGTCTGACCGCTAGCGAATAGCTAGAGTAGGTAACAGATAACTAGGTCGATAGCCAGGTCGAAGTAGTCTATTGTGTCGGTCCGTGAGTCTCTCTTATAAAGTGTAGAGCAGAGGGGATTGTGTCCCACGGGGTTCAGCTATTTACTCCCACCCACAACTATTATAAGCTGGAAGTAGCAGAACTTACTGCATTGATAATGGAGGAGCCCTAAATAGGGGTGATTGACTACATGAACTAATGATCAAACCAAGTTGCAATCACCCCAAACGATCGGCAGCCTTAAGTGATATATAAGTAATTGTAGTTCAATATGTGATTGAACAATTCGTGGTTCATCGATGGCTACATCTGCCAGACAGGCAAGAAACTAATGACCAACAGATTTCCACCTACCTTCCAGTAATAGGATGATCCACCTCGAATAGAAGTAGCATTAGTTACATAATTATCCAATACACCTCTTCTCTCGCTTGCTTCCTGGGTAGGGGCTTCCCTGCTTTAACTGGGGTGACCCATCATCGAATAACTGGGACCATTGCTCCTACCTAGATCGTGACTGGGAAGGGCCCCTACTCCTTTATAGGGGTCACTCACTATTCATATGGTGAGGCCCGTTAGGGACTCAGCCGAGGTTATGAGGTCGAGTCCCGATAGGGACTCATTATTCATGTGGTGAGGGATTTCTCGTCCAATAACTATGTCGCAAATTATATATCGCTCTCCATAATCGTTCAAGACTGCGGCGCTGTCCAGCTGGCCATTGATTGAGATTGAGTTCATCAGAAGCTCACCTAGGATCTCTTCTTCTGAGAAGACCCATATCCCGCTGCATCTATTATGGTGATATAGTCCTCTCCTATCAGTTGAATAGAATTTCCTATTATGCTCATTTATATGGGTTAAACTTTTAACAACGATGAACCAAAATTCTCCAGTGTTGTTATTCAAAGATTCAATGCGATGTTGGTAAGAGGATTTATCCTTTCCTACCCATGAGCACTAAATTTCTAGGTAATGTTTCTTCTTCCCTTGATTGAATGGTGATGCTAGTTTTTCTTTGTATACATATGCTCCCATCTCTTTTCACCAACGTAACGGTTTGCAATATTATTTTGGGTTCATGGTATTATCCCGTGTCACAGTGCATGTCCTACCACACTTAATAGGGAAAATTGGCTAGCACTTATGAAAGACCAAAGAATGGTCTTGTTGGATTCTAGATATAGGACACACAATCAAACGATTCAACCAATATATTCCCAAGGTGATTCCTAGAATCACATATATAGAAGATATGTGCATATACAGAAAATATGTGCATATACGGAAGATACACATATACAGAAGTTGTGCATATACGAAAGATATACCGATATACACATATATGCACAATTTCTATATATGTGTATCTTCTGTATATGTGCATATCTTCTGTGTATGTGCATATATTCCGTATATGCATAACTTCTATATATGTGTATCTTTAGTATATGTGCATATCTTTCATATATGCACATATCTTCTGCATATGTGATTCTCGAAATCACCTTGGGAATGTATTGGTTGAATCATCTAATTGTGTGTCCTATATCTGGGATCCCCGCAGCTTCGGAAGGTTATTGACCGGTACTTGGCAATGAACCACTCTGGAATTCTATAACATCACCAACATCTTTAATAGTGGTAGAGTTCCCCAATGTAAATATCTTATATGGGGTTCTATTTGGAATTGGTTGGTGAATCGCCTCATATTTATGGTCTTGACTTTTATTTATGCAATTCTCTCACAACGAGTACTGTTGATTGATTACCCTATTTGGGATATTCTCTTCCATGACCCTTTCAGAGGGTTTTCCCTAAGTCTAATACCCTCTAGGTGCCCCTTGAATTATAGTTTGGGGATTCACTATGATCGTATAAAGGATGCCCGTTGTGTTTTTAGGAACACCAAGGAGTCAGACTGTGAGAACACAATAGTCCACATGGAGATTACCCATGTAAGCTCCCTTTCGGAGAATAAGTTCATGGTCTATCCCTCAAGGGTTTCCAGGGCACAAAATGTGCCCTTTATCATAATGAGAAGAAGAAACAAGTACTTTTCCCTAGGTTTCTTCCTCAACGAGGATCTTTCTCTTGTTCTGGATGCTCTATTCTTGAAAAGGAACCCTTTCCACATTTTGTCCAAGTATCTCTTTTCTCCCAACAACCGAGTATGGAAATGTGTCTACCATTATCTAGACAATACCCTTTCCCCTTCCACCAGAAGGATCAAGGTTAAGATACCAGAGTTAATTGAGGAAAACTACACCGATGTCTTTGACCCCAACATTTTTCTCTATCCTCCCTTTGTTACAAATCTGAACTTAATTCAACCCTCAAACAAGTCTCCATGCCTACTAGTCTGTTGTGGCCCACCTAGAAATATGATTATCCTCTTGGCCTACTATTAAGCAAGATAAGTCTTGTGGTCTACTTGAGAAAGGATCCTGTAAGTGTGACCCACCTAGGAGAGAGATTTCTCACCATGAAAAACACACCCACACACTTTAGCTCTTCCTTATGCATGTGATCAACCTCATAGATAACTCATACCTACAATAGAAGATAAATAAGGCCAGAAAAATCCACAAATAAGCCCAGACTTTCCCCTAAGAGGCTCAACCTTTTGCCTAAGGAACTTGGCCCATCAAATAGCCTTACCATGACATCAACCTAGCATTTCCTCCTTTGCTGGAGATACCTTACTTCTACGAATATTTTAGAGAGAAGAAAATGTGTGTGATATGATCAAATGATGTTGGAGGACACTTCATTTTATTTTTATAGGAGATGCAGAGCAGTTTCTCTTGTAAAATTAATCCCAAGCCGACCTTGATAAATTACATGTGTGGGCTTAATTTCAAAAATATATTTTTGCTTATCCAAATATAGTGATATTTAGGTCAATTTTGGCCCTCTTGAAAAGAGGAATTCATTTCCACAATTATCTTGTTTGAAAGAGTTTCCCAAAGTGGAATTTAGCCCTAGTTGAAAATTTTAACCCTCCCTCTCAACTAGGGAGAATTCCACCTGCCAATCCATACATCATCATGCCATCCTTTTATCATCAACCATTTTTGCATCTCGCCTCAAGTCCTCTGAACACTGATGTAGATAATGAAGAAGAATCGATCAAGAGTGAGTCACAAGACCTTGCCACTCTCCACTTGAAACATTTAGTCAAAATTTGGGGGTAGAACCCCAATCAGACTTTATCCCAAGTGATCAAGTTGGTTGAACATCATGCATCCTAGAAATAATAAGTACGACAGTACATGATGCATCCATCTATATTGCTATGGTCCCTATCCTCTTTTCCCAACTCATTGTTTGGATGAGAGGTACTTCCCATGAGTCCTGGACTACATGGGTAGGATGTATGTTGGGGCATCCATAGGAGAAGGTGAACCACTCATCTTTCCCATATGCCATAGGAGAATGTGAACCGATCATGCTATACACATATCATCAACCATAGGGGAAGGTGAACCACTCACCCTACACACATGTCAACCACCATAGGGGAAGCTGAACCACTCACCCTATGCATGTGTCTTTTTCCCAAAACACAACCATCATAGGGAAAGGATAAACCACATTCTATGTGCATGCGAACCATCGATAGTAGGGAAAGGATGAACCTTGTCCTACATGCATGCCAACTAAAAATCATAGGAAGGATCCTACATGTGGGGAAAGGATGAACCACAGCCCATTGACATGTCAACCATTTATCATAGGGAATGATCATCCCACATGTGGGGAAATGATGAACCAAGTCCCATCGACATGTCCATCTATGACAATAGATAGACACTTATATGCATCTCTCACTGGGGTGAACATGTATAAGGAAAGGATGAACCACATCTCATACAAAGTGAACCCATAAGGAAAAGAGAGTATCCACATCCTATGGTTGCATATAGTTCCAAAAAGTACCCCAGACCCAAAGGAGCTCTTGGAGCTCAATGTTCAACCAGTATCCTCATAGTAGAATATTTTTGTGTTAGGGTCCCAGCCTAACCCCCTTATCTATGTAATGGGACCACGTCATAGTTAAGAGTCAATAAAGCCCATATTAATAATTGTAAGTGGTTAATCCGCAATTAATAAAGAAACCACAGTTAGTTGCAAATGGGCCGTAGTATTAGATAGATGGTATTAGTAATAAGCGGTATTGACCCGTGGTATTACTTGTAGGAGTCATATATAAAGGATAGTAACTCCCTGCGAGGAGCATCGTGTCTTATTTTTTGTAATCGAGCTCTGCTCTATTGGAGGTTGCCCCCTCGAAGAGGCAAGTGAACATTTCTCTCTGAATAATAAAGTCATTGCCATTCTGTGTTCTCGGTCTCTTTTCTTCGCATATTCTGTATTTGGGTATCTTTTGCAGGTTAAGAAGCATAATAAGTGGTATCAAAGCTCTTTCCAGGGCCGGTGGGATCTCCATTTAGTAGCAATTTTTTTTTTTGGCTCGAGACATGTTCCGGCGTCTTTAAACCACGGGATCTATCGTTGAGTGCATAAATATGCGGATTTGGGGAGGCATGCACGCAGGAAATACAAGAGGTATTCACGTCTGTTGGACTCCCTTGTAATCCCTGTGGGTACCCCTTCGAGTAGTAGCGCATTAGACAGAACCGCGCACAGGCTGTCTTCCACGTACCCTCTGGGTATATCGAAAGCCCCATAGGCTCCCTGAAAACCTCGCCATAGATAAACCAGCGACCGTCTTGCAGCTACAGTACATCGAGAACAGCACTCGGAGAGATTACTCGCCCGTACGATAGGGTAGTCGGGTGGTACGGCTAAGGGTACGGTCGACCCTCCTTAGTTAGAGCCCTGAAACATTGGGCCGAGTACTACTGCCAGACCCTTATGTATATTGCGATCTGTAGCACCTGACACTCCTCAAGACCCTAATTCCTTTTTTAATCATCATCTCTTCGAAATCCACTTGAGCAAAGGAGTGCAGCAGCAGCAGACATCGGTCCCAACCAGCCAGTTCCGATCTATTAGATTCATCAGATCCGCAGAAGCAGTTAGTTCAGCCGTCCAGTGCTACCCGAGCCGCTATTCAGATCTCTCAGATCCAGAAGACTAGAAGCGTTGTGTAGGGTTTGTATACTAGGGTATAATTGTCGCAGGACTTTTGGCAGCATTAACATTTTGAGGATTTGGCAACTGCAGTATTGATCAAGAAGGAGTAAAACTCCGTTAGAAGTAAAAAAAAAAAAAAAAAAAAAAAAAAAAAATTCTGAGATGTTCCGGGATGCTTATTGGTGATATAGCCCATTAAAATAAGGACAATGAGCTGAGCATGGTGGTACCATTCAATTAATTGGGCAAATTTTTTTGGCGGTCTTTCATCGGGTCGGTGTATGGTAGCAACTAGAGCTCAAGCGATGGCCAATGAAAGGATGGACAAAATAGAAGAAACGGTGAACAAAATCCAAACTCAGCTTGACAAACTAAATCTGGATAGCATGAACAACGCGCTTAAAGGAATAAGTCTCCAGCTAGAGAAATTGCAGGGAAAAGGCAAGGAGGATTTTATGTCAAACGGCAAGGAGCAAGCCCACGAGGAGGGGTATAATGGCTATGAAGGCATTTACGGTGAATTTAGCCACTCTCCTCACGTCTGGCACACCCATCCACCACCCAATCAGCGACTTCCTAAGTTGGATATGCATAAATTTGACGGTTCTCATGCAGCAGCATGGCTAGCACAAATGGACCAGTATTTCAAATTGAATCATATCCTAGATGATGCGACTAATCTTATGTTGGGGAGCATGTACTTCGACAATGAACGGTGGCAATGGTGGGAATGGCATCAGCGCTCCGATGGATATTTTAGAACTTGGACCCAATTTACCAAAGCTCTTCGAGATCACTTTGAACAAGAAGACTCTTATTTGGGTCGTCTCACTAAGCTCAGACAGACTGGTACAGTAGAGGAATATATTAATGCTTTTGAACGCTTAGCTTTCCGTACTAAGGGTCTCACAGATGAGTTCTACATGGAATGTTTTATCAGCGGTCTTAAAGAAGCCATCAGAGCTCAAGCGCTACTTCACCACCCTCCAACGTGGATGGAGGCTTGCAAGGTAGCTCGTAAGGTGGAACGTGCATTAGCAGCCCAATACAGTCGCCCAAATTTCCCCGCTAAAGGTCGCCTCCCACAGGCGCAACACACGACTCAAACACTTAAGGTCCAAAAGGTGTCCCCTGCGTAAATGGCCGAAAGAAGGAAGCAAGGACTATGTTACTACTGTGATAACAAATATTCCCCAGGTCATAAATGTAAGGAGCCCAAATTCTTTCAAATAGATGCCATTGACTACAACTCAATAGAGGAAGATCCTCCACTTGAGGAACATGAGCCTTTAGAGGACGATAACCAACAGGACAATGTCTCTGACGAACCAGTTATTTCGTTGCATGCCTTGGCAGGGATTTCTTCCCCTCAAACACTCAAAATCAGAGGGTTTATTAAACATCGCCCAGTAATAGTTTTGATTGATAGTGGAAGTACACATAATTTCATCCATCAAAAAGTCGTAGAAACAGTGCATTGCTTTGTACAAGTAGTTTCTAACTTCCAAGTTCAAATTGCAGATGAAGGCACAATGAAATGTGAAGGCCGTTGTGAAAATGTCAAACTTCAAATGGGGGATTATCAGTTGAAAACCCACATGTTTGCCATAAACATGGGGGGTTGTGACATCGTCCTCGGCGCTGACTGGCTCCGCACTCTTGGGCCAATCACAATGGATTTTCAGGAGTTGTAAATGAGTTTTAAGCAGAACAACCACACACATACCCTCCGAGGACTCCAGGCGGGAGCCCCCTCTATCATTAGCTTGCATAGGATGGAAAAATTGTTAAAAAAGGGCTATCATGGAGTGGTAGCTCAATTTAATGCCATCTAGGGATTCGAAACCAAGCAGCCGCCACTTCATCCTGAGATGCAACAGATTTTAAACAACCATCTGCCGGTCTTTGACAAGCCTCAAGGGCTTCCACCCTCGCGAGGGGTACATGATCATAGCAACACCTTGGTTCCAGGGGCCCAACCCCCAAATGTGCGCCCATACAGATATCCGTTCACCCAAAAGAACGAAATAGAAAAAATCATCAAGGAACTTTTGGAAGCAGGGGTCATTCGTCCCAGCATCAGTCCTTATTCATCCCCAGTGGTTATGGTTCTCAAGAAAGATGGCGAGTGGCGGATGTCTCCTGACTTCAGGGCCCTCAATAAGCTGACAGTCAAAGATAAATTTCCCATCCCGATGGTTGATGATTTGCTGTATGAACTCAATGGGGCTCAATTTTTCACGAAGCTCGATCTTCGCTCAGGTTACCACCAGATCCGCATGAAGGAAGTCGACATACCCAAGACTGCTTTCAGAACTCATGAAGGCTACTATGAATTCTTGGTCATGCCATTTGGTCTTTGTAATGCCCCCTCTACTTTTCATAGCCTTATGAACCACATTCTCAAACCATATCTCAGGAAATTTGTCCTTGTCTTCTTCGATGACATCCTCATCTATAGTTGCACTTGGGCAGCACATCTTCAGCATGTAGATCTACTCTTGCAACTGCTCTGCAAGCAGAAATTATTCGTGAAGATGTCCAAGTGTTCATTTGGCATGGCAGAGGTAGAGTATTTGGGCCACATTGTGGGGCGTGAGGGTGTCAAGGTGGACCCCAAAAAAGATCCGAGCAATGCAGGAATGGCCTCAACCTAAGACCTTGAAGAGCTTACGAGGATTTTTGGGTCTCATAGGCTATTATCGTAAATTTTTCCGCAACTATGGTCGCATCGCGAAGCCCCTCACCCAACTCCTAAAGAAAATTTCTTTCTTTTGGAATGAGGAAGCACAACAGGCCTTTACAGCTCTAAAAAATGCCATGTACTCCACTCCAGTTTTAGCACTACCTGACTTCACCAAATCTTTCGTCATTGAATGTGATGCTTCAGGGACAGGTATTGGGGCAGTTTTAATGCAGGAAGGGAGA
>APFE031055672.1:119962-141694 GCA_000404065.3 Pinus taeda | reverse complement strand
TTTTTTCTCGACTCTTAAAAATTGAAAAAACAAGTTGTGTCAAAGCGTCTAAAATTTATTTTAATCGGAATAACAACATTGTTCCCTTGTTGATCTTAGGTTGAGAAAATGGAGTCCACCAACCAAGGGTTTCCCCTTGGAGGAAATCCTATTCCCTTCTCCTCTTGGGGAGATGTTGGTGCACCTCATATGGCTACCTTGTCACTTCCAGGATTGAAAATCGGCTTGCCGATATGGCTCTTCTCGACCTCTGTCATTCAAACCACCACGATTCCTGAGCAATCAAATCAACAACTAAATGATGCTAGAGTTACCCCCTAACCCTCTACTTCGTCCGTTTCTCCCTCTCCTCCTTCCTCTTCGCTTGATGAAGCTGGTAAAGCTAAAGATCAAGTAACTGAGAAGAAGAAGAAGCGGAAGGAGAAAAAGGCAAAGAAGAAGAAGGAGCCAAAAGAAAAAGGGGGCAACCATGCGTCGTCTAGCGAAAATCCTCACACTACACCGTCTAAACCTAAATCTCCATGTGTCATTTTCAAAGGAGACCACTATCATCAAGATTGTCCTTGCATCCTTCAGATCTTAAGGGACCGGTCTCCTCGTTTGCACAATCCGGTGTCGTCAACCTCTGATGATCATGTTGAAAGTAAACCATCAATGAGTGAAAGTGAATTATCTGGACAGAAAAGGAAATGCAAATTTCCTTGTAAACTATGTGAAGGCGATCACGTCATCCATCGTTGTCCCTTCCTAGACGAAGCTAAAAGAGTTTTGGATAACAAGCCAGCTTCACCGCTACGACTTCCTCCTGGATATAAGAAACTCTTGCCGAGTCCATCACTGGTTGAAAATCCGAATGACATGCCATTATGGTTTGTCGAAGCGTCTATCATTGGAGATAAACCCTTTGAATCCACACTAGACGAAAGTCAAAAGGTCGAGGCGGCAGTTGACCCGGTCTTGCCTTCAGAAGGTCCATCTTCAGATGATACAGTCACTGGAGAGAATGAGAATGACATCGTTCAAATTCTTTTCGTAAACACAGACTCTGATGAACATGGGGGCAGTCTACCCGTTCCTTGACCGTAGGAAGGAAGTTCGTCAGAGTTGTATCCGGTCGTCAATTCAGTCCCACCTCCAAGCAACCTAGTCGTTTCCTTCGATTGGAATCTACTAGGCAAACCCTGTTTACCGGCTAGTGTACCATTCCGAATCATTGTACAAGCTTATAGAATGGTCATGGCTGGTACCATCATAAATGAAGGGACTTCTATGAGTATGCTTTCCTCAACTGCTTGGAAAGTGCTTGGTTCGCCATCGCTTCTGCCTAAGATGAGAAATCTGACAGGCATTGACAAAGGAACCAGTCGGCTGTTAGGGATCCTTCCAAATGTGCCTATTACTTTGAGAAGGAAAACTGTTCATATGAACATAATGGTAGTCCAAGGGCCTTTAGATTACAATCTACTCCTTGGGCATGACTATATTTATTGCATGGGAGCCATCATCTCCTTGCTCTTTCGAGTAATGTGTTTTTCGCATGAAGGTAGAGTGGTCAAGCTCATAGTCCAGCTTTCGCTCCCCAGCTCACACATGGCAAATAGTCAAATACCATCCCAAAATGGTCTTATCATGCAAGGAATGTCTCATAAATCTCCAGTCCGTACACCTGAAGAGCGTGAGTGATTCGGGAGGACATGACTAAATCCCAGGGGGCATGCACCCTGGCCTGCTCCAGCAAGGAAACTCTAGGTATAGAGTAGGTTTCCGTGAAGGAAAATGACTGGTCTGATACTCGTTTGGAATTAGACCAGAATAAGATCCTTCGTCAAGGTTAGGTGGTTGGGATTTAGAACCACCCTTGTCCAAATGGACTAAGCCAGGAAGTGTTTCTATCTGCGGTGTGGATGGAAACTGTCTCGCAGATGCGGGAACTTCTATATGGTAGCCTGGAAATTTTTCACTATACCTGGGGGCATGCAAACCTTTTTGCATGCAAGTGAAGAGTGACCATTTATTTTCTTAGTTTGTATATTCTCAAACCCTTAAACTCGTAGGATTGGTCACTCCTAGCTTGCATAACGAAAGGATGCAGAGCAAAGTTTCAAATGGTGCAAGCTCCATAAAAATTGAACCTATTGATGAGATATCCTTATTATATGACTGGCACGAGCAGTTTTTATGTGGAGTTCAAGCTCATTAAAAATTAAACCTAAGTAATGAGCAAATGTTTCCCCAAGAGTTTAAGCTCATTAAAAAATGAACCAATCTCCGGTAAATAACCATTGTGAATGCATTATCATCAACTTTTGAGCCTTGGTCATGTTCTCATTGTCACCCCCACTCTGTTTTAGCCGATCATATGCCTCCATTTGATTGTTTACCCTTTTGAGGAACATCTACAACGAGTGATTCTGTCATCCATCCTTGTGACACTGCCGTGAATGGAAAATTCCAAAACTTACCTGGAATCAGCTGCTACCTGAAATTATCACTCGTTCCTCAAAAAACAAGTCTCCTTTAAGCTCTTTTCATCTGACTCATAAAATATGAAAAGATCGCCGAGCGATTGGCCTCTCCAGCTCGTTAAAGTCATTGGAAGTGCTATCCCTCCTCTAGATTTTAGTCTTTTTGGACCTGATGGATTATTACACAAAAAGATCGAGCACTTGCCTTGTTCGGCTCGTTAAAACTATCGAAAATTCATCCCTTTTGTATTATTTTATACTTTTTCAGACTTAAGGGATTATATGACGAAAAAGGATTATGGGAGTTTCCTTTCCGTCCCTTTTCAGACTCTCTAAAATTGAAAACGTACAGAGTTATCATTGTCGTTAAACTTGTCCAAATGGACAAGAACGAGTTTCACTATCGCTAGGCTCGTTAAAACATAGCGATAGGTTAGCCCAAAGGGTGGATTATAGAACACGCATATGTTATCCTCCTCAAGCTTGATAAAAATAAAGAGATACTGGTTAGCAATAACTGGGGAAAATTGGGAAGAAAACTTGAAGAAACTTTATTGGTAGCAAGTCGCTCTTGAACATGACACTTTCACTCCGTCCGAGTCGGGTTGGGTTATTCCGTTCACCGGTCATATCATCATTGGTCCATCACACCATCCATATTTGGGGTTAATGCTACCAATCCATGTTAGTGTTGCCGGTATGTTCAAGAGAAGTCGCTCAGAGAATTCACATGTGTCTCATCCGCTGCAATACATTCACGCTCCATTCTTTCATGACTACCACCCTGAACCCTGTATCATCAGATCGTTTTCATCTCCACAAAATCATTTGCTCTGTTCCGTTTCATAGATGTGGGATTCATTAAAGCCCTCCTATGACGGGCCACTTCTTGTTGACATCATCTCATTATCCAAGAAGTCGACCTAGGAACAACCCCTTTTAGTACTTTGAAGCTTGCATGCTTCAATGGTAAGTTTCTCACTTTCGGCGACAGGTTTACATCAATGGCCTTCAAATGAGAGATTTTGCATGGTGTTCGATGCCAATTCCCTTTTTCACACCATGCGAATTGTACTGTAGTACCTTGAGGGTCATTGTCATCATTGGTGATTCCTCTCGCACCTGTTAACATCTTACATCATTGGCTGGTAATCAGGCGATGTCTTTCCATGTTCGACTCCAGAACATCTTTCACATGGATCGACTTGTACTCCGAGTGAAGATTGAACGAGTTTTGAAGACCCCGGATCTAGTTTCATCCATCCGGGCTGCGATATATTCAGGAATATAAAGACATCAAATGTACATCGTTTCTGAACAGATGATCATCCAAATCAAAGGATGATGACTCCATCGGAATCATCAGTCTGCTACACAGACGGTTGTCTGTCCTATGTACATGAAAATGAATTTATAAAGATGAGCATGGGAATGCCCGCCTCAGATAGATCATGAAAAATATTATGAAGATAATGTATTGTATTGTATCTTATTACAGGTCACCTTCTAGCTCGAAAAAACTTTGGATCCTCATGATAAAGCATTTCACTCGACATCAAAAGATTAATGACCTCATGCTTTAGGGGGCAATTGTTATAGACCTTTTTGGGCACTGCAACCCCAATCATAAATGTCCATATACCAAGGGCTCCTAAGTCCCTAAAAGTGTTGTTTCACTCCCTAAAGGAACAAGGTCAGCTGCTTACATCATCTCCCAGAAGTTCTCCACAGAAAACTACTCAGAACTGGTCAAAACTGGACCATACTGAATGCCCAGTGCAAAGGGTACGATGCATCCCACCTACTTAGTGTAAAGGGTGTGATGCATACTGGAAAGCCCTTTTGTAGGGTGCGATGGGCGAGAATGGACAAATGGCAGGGACAATTTGGGAGTTGGAGGATCATGGAATCTTCCAGAAGCTTCTCCTTTGACACTTGCCTCTCTGAATTTGCCTAGGGATGAGTAAGAGATCATCAATCTCCAAGTGGAATCAAGAACTATCAGAGAGAGGACACTAATCAAAATCGAAGAAGCTGACTCACCCCCCTACAATCATCTATATATGGATCCCTCATCACAGAGATCCAGAGGCCATAATCTTGTATCTTGTAAAGAAGTGCTGTTGGTTTCTTGGTGTAACATCATAGTGTTGGGTGATCTAAGTTTTACATGAGGTGAAGAAGGGATTTCATGCTGGAGGATGATGCTGGGTCAAAACATTTGGTTGTAATCCTCTTTGCTATTCTTGATATTATTAAAGCTATTCAAGTTTTCCTCCACATTCTTGTATGTTTGATTGTATATGCATTTGTGTGGTCAATACATATCTGGTCCTGTATTGCTTACGATTGTAGATCTCTGTTCTTCGATAGTATTATGCTACTTTGATTCCACAAGTGCTCTTTGAAGCTGGGTAGATGAAGAAGAAGCGGCAAAGATCTATCAGAAAGGAGAGGAACCGGGCAAGGAACCAAGCACAAGGCTGAGGTTGGTGTCCTTTGTTCCCCTCTTATCTATTTCGCATAAAGGAAAGTGAAAGTAGTTTTAACTTGTTTGTTTCTAAGATAGCTACCAGTCTTAGTGGGACTAGCAGCTCCGAGTGGACACTATTCCCGGTAACACTTGGTCTTGTGCATTGTTGTCACAAACACTAAGACTTATTTCATCTATGTTTTTGGAGTGTTTTGGTCCCGTTTGTTACTTACGAAACATGTCGTATTTTTTCATGTGGGTTGTCGCATCAAGTGTAAAAGATGATTCTAGTGGTTCCAAGGGTCCATCTTTATTTTAATAAATTGTCCGAACCATATAAACACTTGTTGCACTCATTCAAAAAAAATTTAGCACTGTCACACAAGTGTCGTCACAGTCATTATAAAGTGTATCTGTGGTTTCACACTTGTCTTAATGGGTTATAAAGCAGTCACACACATGAAAATGTATTGTTTATGGGTCATGGGAGATCTATGTTTTTGATTCGTGAAGTATTCTAAGTGTTATATCACAATCAAATTTTTATGACTTCACAAATTAGTCTCACAGGTCTAACACTTCATCATTTTCGCTGATATAGCAAGTTGACCTCACCTGACCTGCCTCGACTGTGAATTGCATAGTTCTAGTCCTCTAACTATGACCTTGACCTTTGATTGTGCACAATGCACAATTCATACCTCCCAAGACTATTGCACTGGGCAATTCTTGAGCCCGACACCCAACCTTCACCTTGAGAATTATGTAATCCTGTTAGACAACCTAGCCATAACTGTGCATTGTGCAAGCACAAGCCCCAAGGTATCTCCCTAAGCCTCTGAAATGCACAATTCCATAGTGGACCATTCTCCCTTGCACAAGTTAAGTGCATATAATGTCAATTTATTTTTCTTACAATAGGTTAATTCTATTCTCAATTATTCATCTAGTTATATTTTCCTTATGTTGTTCTATTCGAGCTATTCACGTAGAAGAAAACATGCCTTTCTGAGAATTTTGGCTAGTTCAAAGAACCAATACTCTCATGAAGTAGAATTTCCTATTATGCCAATTTATATGGTTTAACATTTTGAAAGTGATGAGCCAAAAGTCTCAAGTGTTGTTAGTCAAAGATTCAACGCGATGTTGGTAAGAAGATTGCTCCTAAGTCTACCCATGAACAATACATTTCTAGGGAATGTTTATTCTTCTCTTGATTGAATGGTGATGCCAGTTTTTCTTTTTATACATATGCTCCTAGCTCTTTTCACCAACATAGTGGTTTGCAATATTATTTTGGGTTCATGGTATTATTTTGTGTCACACTGCACTTCCTACCAGAATTAATAAGGAAGATAGTCTAGAACCTATGAAATACTAGATAATGGTCTTATTGGATCCCATATATAGGATACACAATTAGATAATTCAACCAATACATTCCCAAGGTGATTCCCATAATCACTTACACAGAAGATATGCGCATATACGAAAGATACACATATATGGAAGATATGCACATATAAACATATATGCACAAATTGTGTATATGCGTATCTTCCGTATATGTTCATATCTTCTGTGTATGCGCATATCTTCCATATATGTGCATATATTTCATATAGAAGTTGTGTGACTTCGATATATGAAAATCTTTCGTATATGCACAAGTTTTTTGTGTACGCCTTGTATATACAATATTATTTTGGGTTCACAGTATTATCTCGTGTCACAGTGCACTTTCTACCACACTTAATAGGGAAGATTGGCTAGCACCTATGAAAGACTAGAGAATGGTCGTATTGGATCCCAGATATAGGACACATAATTAGACAATTCAACCAATACATTCACAAAGTGATTCCCAAAATTGTATATACAGAAGATATGTGCATATACATAAGATATGCACATATATGGAAGACACACATATATGGAAGCTATGCATATACAGAAGATATGCGCATATACACATATATGCACAACTTCTTTATATCTGTATCTTCCATATATGTGCATATCTTCCATGTATGCACATATCTTCCATATATGCACATATATTTTGTATATAAGTTGTGTGACTTCTGTATAAGCAAATATTTCGTATATGCACATGTTTTTTATATATGTCTTGTATATACAAAAAATATGTATATACAATAGTATTTTGGGTTCATGGTATTATCATGTGTCACAGCGCACTTCTTGTCACACTTAATAGGGAAGATTGGCTAGCACCTATGAAAGACCAGAGAATGGTCTTATTGGATCCTATATATAGAACACACAATTCGATGATTAAACCAATACATTCCCAAGGTGATTCCCATAATTGCTTACACATAAAATATGTGCATATACGGAAGATATGCACATATACAAAAGATACACATATACGGAAGTTGTGCGTATACGGAAGATATGTGCATATATGCATATATGCATATATGCACAACTTTTATATATGCATATCTTTTATATGTGTGCATATATTCTGTGTATGCATATATCTTCGGTATATGCACGTATAGAAGTTATGTGAATTCAACATATGCAAATCTTTCATATATGCACATGTTTTTGGTATGTGCCTTGTATATACAAAAAACATGTGCATATATGAAATATTTGGATATAAGGAAATCACACAACTTCTATACGAAATATATGCTCATATATTAAAAATACGCATATACATAAAAGATATGCACATATACAGAAGATACACATATACAAAACATGTGAATATATGCATATATGCACAACTAACGTATATGCACAACTTCTGTATATGTGTATCTTCCGTATATGCATATATTTTCTGTACATGCACATATTTTCTGTATATGTACATATCTTCTGTATATGCGATCCTGGGAATCACCTTGGGAATGTATTGGTTAAATAGTGTAATTTTGTGTCCTATATCTGGGATTCAATAAGACCATTCTCTGGTCTTTCATAGGTGCAAGCTAATCTTCCCTATTAAGTGTGGGAAGATGTGCACTGTGACACAAGATAATACCATGAACCCAAAATAATATTGCAAACCATTATGTTGGTGAAAAGAGGTGGGAGCATATGTATACAAAGAAAAACTGACATCACCATTCAGTCAAGGAAAGAGAAAACATTACCTAGAAATGTAGTGCTCATGGGTGGGAAAGGAGCAATCCTCTTCATAACATCATGTTGAATCCTTAAATAACAACATTGGAAAATTTTGGATCATCACTGTCAAAAGGTTAAACCATATAAATGGGTGTTATAGGAAATTCTACTTCAAGAGAGTAGTGGTTCTCTGAACTAGCCAAACTTCTTAGGAAGGCACGTTTTCTTATATATGCAAATCTCAAATAGAAAAACATAGGGAAACTATAACTAGGGGAATAATTGAGAATAGACTTAACTGATTGTCAGAAAAATAAATTAACATTAGATGCACTTAATTTTCTATGTACAAGTGTGTGTTGATTTGGGGTAGCAACGGATGTGCTCTAGCCACAAAATTTGGTGGAGAGGTTGGGGCACATGAGATATCCAATACCCATAAAGGGTTTGGTCAAATTCTAAACAGTTCAGGAGATATCAAAATAATTAATATTTTTAATGGAGTTCCTAAGTTTAAACTTAGGGAAAATAAAATATTAATGTGTATTAATATGAAACTGTGTTAAAATGGTCCAAAAGGCATGGATCAAGACAAATCTAATCTTAGCCATTGATTAGGGACTTAATCTCGGCCGTTGATATGTCAACGAGAAAAGTATAAGAGGTGGCTTGAGGGTCACTTGGATTATACACTAGAGTGATCAGTCATTCTATTCTCTAGAGCGGGGTTTGCTAAGAGAGATAGAATTAGTGATCAAGAGATGCAATTTAGGGGCATTTAAGTATAGAGAGATAGAGAGGCAGAGATAGTTCCGGGAGAGCACCGTAGTAGCCAAGGAGAGTGACCCAGAGCTAGCCAGGGCTCATGTAGGGCCATTCAGAGGCAGCCAAGAGCTACGTAGAGCCTCAGAGAGGCCAGCGTTGCTGATGCAAAGGGCCAAAGGACTGACGCAGGGCATTCGACGGCTGACGCAAACCCATTTGGGGTGATGCAGAGCCAACATGGGACAGAGAGAGGCTGACACAGTCTAGAGATAGGTTGACGCTGGGGTTTCTCAGGTAGATTTGCAGTGAGTAGCTGCCAAAAGGATTATCCAGGGTTTCAACCAGGAGATTTGTCAGAGACTGAGAGGTATTACTACCAAGGAAATTCTCTGTTGGGTAGGCTAGTTTTGGCACCCTCATTGTACTCTGATATTTCTTAATAGGAAAATCCTCAGATAGCTGCACTGGTTTTCCCACATTGGGTTCTTTCGGGGACATTAGTCCAAAAATAATGGTGTCATATGGTGTGTTTGTTTCTATTTCTTTTAGTTACCGATCTGTAATATGTTGAGCATGCACTAGTGTTTATTTTCAGTATTTATATTGTAAATAAATTGTTAAGAAAAATAACAAGTAGGTAGGAATAAATCAGATAAAGTGCATGGAGGGTTTCTAACTAAGTAAACTTAGAAACTTCAACTTGGTATCAGAGCGTGATTGCAGATCACAAGAGGACTAAAGGACATCAGCCGGGCGGAGCAATAGCAATAGAAAACCGTTGTCCCGAGGTGACAAAAGTTGTTTCTAGCAGAGCAACAATAAGGGAAGGGTGATGCAGTGCCTATGTCGTCAAGGGTGAGCTGAGAAGAGGAAACATAGAAGCTAAGGAGGCAAAGGGAGCCTCACGCAGAGCCACGTAGTAGCTGGGAAGGTTTACGCAGTTGGCTGAGGATGTCGGGTTGCTGGTGCTGGGATTGTGCAGAGCCTAGGAGCTCTCACCTTCAGGTTGCTAGGGTTTAGAAGGTTGTGGGAATGCTGAAGAGTGGAGCTGGTGAGGTACTGTATTAAGAAAAGTACCTGATAGAGCAAGGCCAGAGGAGTTTCTACCGAGGGCTTCTAGCTAAGGAACCCAGATCGATGGTGCTATTGTACAAGATGATCAAAGTAGGGAGCATCTTGACAGTAGTAGAAGGATTTCTAGGAGGGAAATTAGGACTCAGAGGGAGTCCAGAAGAGAACTTCCAGACGGGAACTAGAGATTTAGAGGAGTTGAATAGAGAACTTCCAGGAGGGAAGTAGAGGAGCATCATGGCACTACACAGAGTAAGAGATCAGGATAGACTGGACAGAGTGTCGAACTTCGCAGTCTGGAAGGCCATAATCTTATCTATACTTGAGAGGAATCATGTCAATAACTTTTCCTTGAAGGTAATAGCTATCCCAGTCGACCCCAATGATAATGAAAAGTACAAGGAGGCGATGGTGAGGGCCAAGAGCATTATCCTTGACGGGGTTAAGGATCATGTGGTACCACACATAGCCAAGAAGGAAATGACATTTGAGATGTGGGAGGCTCTCAAGAACCTGTACCAGCATACTTCTGTGCATAGAATAATGTTGCTTGAGAATTAGTTGAGGTCATACCAGATAAAGAAGGGAGAACTGATTGACAGCTTCCTCAGAGGACTAAATGAGATCCAAGATTAGTTGACTGCTATAGAGGCGACACCAGATCAGGAGTTGATGGTGAGGACAACCCTGAATGCTGTCTTAGAAGACTGGGAGGTGTTTATATAGAGTATAATGGGAAGAGGGACTCTCCCACCTTGGGAAGAGATGTGAGAAACTCTTCACTAGGAAGAGATCAGACGAAAGTTGAAGATGGGTAGCAGGAGCAAGGGGATCAAAGTTAAGCAGGAGGAGGAAGACGTGGCCCTAACATCTGAGGGAAAGTAGGAAAATCAAAAGAAGAAAGATCTCTCCAAGATCAAGTGCTTCCACTGTGGGGAACTAGGTCATTATGTGACCCAGTGTCTAAGGAAGAAGAGTAAGGGAGATTCTTCCGAGACTAAGGTAACGCCAGCACGGACAGAGAAGAAATTTTTGACAAATGATGATTGTGCCATGAGTGCACATGCACCACTTAAGCAGAAGTGGGGAGACATTGAGCTATAGTCAGGTGGACTATAGGTGATGAGGGGGTCAAGTGGACTACAGGCGATGAGGGGCAGGATCCTCGAGGTACCCAGCCTCTTAGATTAGACCTTGCTACGAGAGCCCCGATGAGGAGTAGCAAGACTGGCTGATGAGGGTAGAGATGGATGCGGATGGAGCAACAGAGAGAGCTACAATGCAATAGTCCCAAGATAACATGAGGCTAGTAGGCTGCAATAGTGCGAGAGGCACAAGAGTGTTGCACTAGTGTAGGATGGCACAAAGAGGTGTGAAACAGTGCGAGATGCAGGGAGTTGTTGTAGCAGCATAGAGGTCAAAGAGGGAGCACTTGTCAACAACATAGGGAGCTTCAACATAAGTGAGTGTCTCTAGACCAACAGGGAGGTCAGATTAGAGATAAGTTACCTACTTCTCAGTAACTGAGTTGCAGTGCAGCTGTGGGCAGCACGATGCAACATGATGAGAGGAGGCGTAGTGCAGATGCAGTTCTGGGGAAAGGACCAGCAACAACATGGATGCAGTGGGAGATGTTGTATAGATGTAGCAGTGGTAGTGGCAGAACCATGGGTAGCAGTACAGGATGCAGCAGTGCAAAGGATGTTGGGTAGGAAGGCCTAGCATCAACACAAGTACTGATGTCGGATGATCAGAGTAATACTCAGTGAGGAGTATTGCTAGAGCACAATCCTCACTAAGAGGGAGTGTTTATTTGGGGTAGCATCAGATGTGCTCTAACCACGAAATTTGGTGGAGAGGTTAGGGCACATGAGATCTCTAATACCCAGATAGGGTTTGGGAAGATTCTAAACAATTCAGGAGATATTAAAATAATTAATATTTTTAATGGAGTCCCTAAGTTTAAACTTATGGAAAATAAAATATTAATGTGTATTAATATGAAACTATGTTAGAACAGTCCAAAAGACATGGATCAAGCTGAATCTAATATTAGTCGTTGATTAGGGACTTAATCTAGGCCATTGATATGTCAACAAGAAAAGTATAAGAGGAGGCTTGAGGGTCACTTGGAGTATACACCAGAGTGATTAGTCATTTTATTCTCTAGAGCGGGGTTTGCTAAGAGAGATAGAATTAGTGATTGGGAGATACAACTGAGCGGAATTTGAGTACAGAGAGACAGAGAGGAAGAGATAGTGCCGAGAGAGAAGCGCAGTAGCCAAGGAGAGTGACACAAAGCCATCTAAGGCTTACACAGGGCCACGTAGAGGTAGCTGGGAGCTGCATAGAGCCTCAGAGAGGTTAGTGTTGATGATGCAGAGAGCCAGAGGGCTAATGCAGGGCATCCCAGGGCTGAAACATACCCATTCAAGGTGACGCAGGGCCAGCATGGGACAGAGAGGGTCTGGCAAAGTCTAGAGAGAGGCTGACGCTGGGGTTTTTGGGGCAGATTTGTGCTGAGTAGATGCCAGAAGGATTATCCGGGGTTTCAACCAGGGGATTTATCAGAAGCTGAGAGGTATTATTGCCAAGGAGATTCTTTGTTAGGTAGGCTAGTTTGGAAACCAGATCGTACTATGATATTTCTTAATAAGAAAACCCTTAGATAACTGCACCGGTTTTCCCACATTGGATTTTTCCAGGGACATTAGTCCAAAAATAATGGTGTCATATGGTGTGTTTGTTTCTGTTTCTTTTAGCTTCTGATCTGTAATATGTGTAGAATACACTAGTGTTTATTTTCAGTATTTACATTGTAAATAACTTGTTAAGAAAAATAACAAGTAGGTAGGAATAAATCAGATAAAGTGCATGGATGGTTTCTAACTAAGTAAACTTAGAAACTTCAACAGTGTGAAGTGTTTGGAACATACCTTACTCCCAATGCTTGTATGGTGATAAAATTTAGTTGGAAAGAGTTGGTGTGTCGAATCAGGAGTTTTCACAGGTGCCTTGAGTCTTTCGAGTCTATTCTTATGATAAAAATGAAGTTGAAACTAGTTATTCCCTAGGTTCAAGCAACTCACCAAAGCCCGACCCAAATTTTAGATGCATGTCGTGTGTCTTTACTAACTTAGCTACCAACAATTAAACCACTATACCAACGAATACAAAATGGTGACAAGTTAGGGAGACTAATTTTCATCTCAATATTTCCGTGTGCTTGGAATCAAACAAATTGTAGTGTATGTTAATGTCGTGAGATTGTGTCAGTACCATATGGAGCGATGGTTTAATACACATATTCAAACCAAACTAAAAGTTTAACAAATATCTCATTGAGAGGCTTTAAATGACTGCGATAAAATTCTACATTTTATATGTCATTTCACGGTAGTTGATTTGATGGTAATTAATCACCTTTAAATAAAATAGATTATGATTCAGAACCATATCAAAAATTCAATCATGGAAACTTTGTGCCTATTGGTTAAATAAGATTTATCACCATATTTTATATGCGACTGATTAGGATGTGCTTAATAATACTGCATATGAGGTATAGTTTGCAAAAACCACCGATTTATAAAAGTCATAACACTTTATCATCTGAACATTCATATTTCCTTTGTGCTATGTGTCAAAGGTTAACATACTCGTAATGTAATTAATTTCATTATATAGTGACTAGGGTTTGTTTAATGACCATTGACATAATACATGGCCTAAGGTTTGTGTGGGTTGATGGCCCAAACCTTTTTTTTTCTTTTGAAATGAAGCAAAGGCCCTTTCAACATAAAATTTTGAATAAGAAATTTTTTCCCCACATAAAGCATAGCTATGACTAGGCATCTTATATATAAGAATATGTTATACAATATGGATGCCAATAGGTTTCCTAAACTTTCTTTTAACTAAAGCCAAAACTCCCACCATCAGCTCAAGCGAGGATGGCGTATTGATTCCCTATCTTGGCTTGATTGTTAAGGAAGAAAGGACGACATCATCTTGCAGAATTGGGATAATATTAAAATTATTACTACTTCCAAATTTAAGGATATATTGTAGGGAAATAAAGAGCTAGAGGAAAAAATAAAAATAGATATGATAAATAGGTAATTGACCCCAATCTCATAAACCAAAATTACCTTTATGCATTGACTAGTGTTAATAAAAAAATAAGATTTTCAAGATAAGAACAAATTTTGATGAGTGTTATAGCTAAACTTGGCATCGATCAATTCCTAAAATGCCAAGGGATGAAAGAGTTTGTCACTTGTGTTATCCAAAGAGGGTTGAAGATGAAATACACTTTCTCTCAAATTTCCCATCTTATACTCACATTTGATCTAATTTTCAAAATATTTTTCACAGTACCAACTTGACATTTTAAGTGAGTTAAGCTATGGTGATTTGGGAACACTTATCTCACTTCTTTTTGAAAATACAACTAACATGTTAAAGAATTCTAATTAATTTCTTACTTTCTTAGGGTAAGAAGAATCATATAGGTTGTAGTGGAGGTTCATCACTACCACCCCACACAAAGTTAGTTTATCTTTATGAAAAACTGAAGAGAGAGTACGAAAAGTGTATGTAAAACAATATTTTGCATTTAAAAATATAAATAAAAATTCTATTAAAATTATAAATTAAATATTTATATTTATATAATAAAATTTTAAAATGAGAAAAATTTAAAGAATATGTGAAAATAATAGTATATAAAATAAAAGTATGATAGAGTTGTCTAAATATAATATATTAAATATTTTATATAAAAAAATAGAAATAAAAATCCTTATAATTTTTATTAAAAGGTAAATGTATATTTTAGACTTTTTTATGCCTTATAAATAAATAAATATATAATATATATATATATATATATATATATATATATATATATATATTGTACATTTTCCAACTAAATAAAGTTTAAAATAAAAATGACAATTATTTTAAATGTTTTAATGAATTTTTTCGGTTCGTGTGGAATATAGAGAGAGCTAGGGTTTTGTTATTTAGCTGTGATGCAAATTGCACCGCCACATGCTCTTTTTTGCTCTTGGTGCTCATGACACTCTATGACTCGGGGAGCTTGATTTTCCATGGGTGCAGGGGCTCATACATGGTCCATTCATGGTTTTTTTTGGTGGATTTTCAACCGTTTTTATGTTGCTATGTGTCAAAGGCTCTTGAAGACATTTGTGGTCTCGACTCTGTGGGAATTTTCTCTGTCTGACTCCTTTCCTTGACTATTATCAATTTTCAAAAGGCAAATAAGTTTCCATTCAATTTTTGTGGTGTTATCTTATCATATGTGGTGGGGTCACAACAGGAGGGGCTAACAAGTTTCCCATTTTCTCTCTTTTTTCTTGCATTTTCGTTTTCAAATGAGTTCTCTATCTGGCATGTATGGTAGCCCTCGCCACTCTCTACTATGATGTCGGCCATTGGAGTTGGAATCGTAATTGAAATCAAGTAGAGCAGAATAGGGAACCAGAAAGGTATTAAAGAACAAAGACAGAAATCCTCCATAAGATATATGAGAAGCACGACCAATGCCAAACGATAATACACAACTTTGCGAGTGCATAGATGTAATTGTTGTCTGAGAGGAATTGAACGTGTATCAGATTTATAACGATGGAAGGAGTCTTAGCTTTTGTTCGGACCTCAGAGCATAGAGCGACGACTTGGATGTCTCTGGAAGCTTTGGAATATGATTTAAGAGTTGAAGATTGATCGAGGAGGATGCTATATTTCAATTTTTTTTTGTCCCATGCTTAATTTGAAAACAAGGCGTGCTATGGCGTGAATTAACATCATCATGCACGGTAACATATACATATCATCATTTTATACCATGACGAAAACGGAAAAAGAACATGAGAGATCCCGGTGAGATGTGAGAGATTGTCATTACCAAAGGCGTGATGGGTCCCATATCCAGGTGGCCAAAATGTAATGGTGCTCTTAGGGGCATTAAATATTTTATAGTGTTGGAAATATTGGTTGCAACGTTGTATTATGTGAAAATGAAACTTGAACGACAATTGCATGTGTGATTCCGACACATCAGTGGTCACTGCATTATATTATTATGTGAAAGTGAAAATTGAATGGTTGAACACTAGTATTAAGTTGCATAAGAATGAGATTTTAAAAATATAAAATTTTAAAATTTTCAGATACATAAGAATTTCAACAATTAAGTCTTATAAATTAAGTGAATGCATTTATGGTCATTGTGAAGGAATGGCAAGTAAGCTTCTATGAACTTTGTTAAACTAAAAAACATTTAACAAAGATTATAAATGTGCATACCCCTCTAAGACATGTTTTCCCTTAACAATTGCATATGGGATGTTTATTTTTATACAAAATGCAAGAAGCCATAATGCCAACTCAATTGGATCAACATCATGTGAAATGACTACCAATTCAGATTTACTTTGCATGCACACAAATATTCCTTATCATGGCTGAGAAGAAGAAATAATTTGTTGGAGGACTACATAAGAATACCCAAAAAAACAAGAGTTATGTTAAAATGCATATTGGAGAAACATGAACAATTACAATTGCAATACTTGCTCAATTAGGTAGGTTACATGATTAATTCCATATTTCATAACAATAGGTTTCTTCATTTCAACAATCTTCCCTTTTGCCTCAAGTCTAAGCTTTTTCAAAATCCTTTCTTTCTTTGCAGCTTTATCTTCTGACGTATATTTTTGAAGCATCTTGAAAAGATTGGCAACTACATTAAAATAGAAAGAATATAAACCAAAGAAATCAACCAATACACAATATCAAAAAACTACCTCAGACAGCAGAAAATAAAAGACACCACTGCTTTAATTACAACAATATACGTCGATCCTTTAAAGGTCATTTCATAATAAGAAAAAAGGTCATTTCATAATAAGAAGGAAAAAATAATAGACTTCATTCCTAACTAAAATACCAAAAACACTTGGAAGCAAAAAAATTCTACTTAAAGGTGGTCTTGGAAAAATATAATGTTGCTTCACACTGATCTATATTTGAGCAAAACGATAAAAAGCATGCACAACAATTATTTGTCGTATTTGTCAGGTCAAAAGGAAATAGGAAATTACATGGTAATCATCAATCAAACCAGATTCATATGTTACCCAATTAAATCAACAAAATATAGAATTGACTGAGCTACTTTACATAATAAATATAAAATATATTTCCAGGTGTTTTAAGTTTTTGTTGTGTTATTACGAGTATGAAATTATCTTGAAAGCTTACCCACATAATAAATATCAAATATATTTCCAGGTGTTTTAAGTTTTTGTTGTGTTATTAAAAGTATGAAAGTATCATGAAATCTTATCCCCGAGTCAAACTCTGTTCGGCCCTGCTGACGGGCCATTTAATAAAATAAGGTGCTTTATTTCTAAGCAAGACTAATAGTTTCTTTATGTCTCATAAACTCGTCATGAAAATTCAAGGAAAAAACAAATGAAAAAAAACTTTTAAAACAATTTATAAAGTTAGGAAGATATCGTTGTTATTACAGATTTTGTGGAACATTGTAAGAGAGTGAGGCCAACGCCTGGAAACATTTGCAATTGCATGTGTGATTCTGACACGTCGGTGATGTGAACGTGAAACTTGGATGGTTGAATACCACTATTAAGTTGCAGAAGATTGAGATTTAAAAAATATAAAATTTTAAAATTTTCAGATAGATTAGAATATCAACAGTAAGTCTTATCATCCAGTGAATGCATTTCTGGTCATTGTGAAGGAATATATAAACACGAATATTTTCTTTATCATATATATAAACCTCAAAATGAAAAACCTAACTTGTCTTTAACCCAATTGAACCTTGAAGGGCTCAAGAAATTTTTGCAGAGGTGATTTTATGGTTTTATAAGCTCACTTTTAAGGGAAAAACCACAGGAGCACCATGCAGGCTGAAGAGAACAGTACGAGGGAATAATCTTGAAACAGAAGAGAAATATTCAGACAGGCAAGCCGTAATTGGAACCTAGAAAATAGAGAAGGCCTAAATGAGAATCTGAAAGTGGAATAAAAAACTACAGAAATTCCAAAGGAGATCATGTCCCAATTTAGCTAATAGGGAAAGAAAAACCCTAACTTGCACCCGACCAAACAAATCAAAGGTCAATGTAAAGACTTGAGGTGCACAGATATAGTAAAATGAGGAAACAATTGGTCAAGGGCATGCTCTTACCTTGAACAGATTTTTGGCCGAGTACGTTGGCATTGTGCAAAAAAAACAGGAGTTGTGTGCGTTAGTATGGCCATATAAGGGGCTTGGAAAAAGAAGGCCATATTTTCTGATTACCTAGGAGGACGAGGCATCAAGGTTCAAATCTCGAGCTATTGCTCGATAAGGCTAGCCCTTTCATAGGTACCAAACCCGGAAAATTTGGGAAAATATAACTAGAGAATGGAACATGTTACCACAGAAGCTCGAAAACGTGAAGGGAGGTTAAATTTATTTTGGGAATGGTTCACAATACTAACCATTCTCTGCGTTGGGGTTTTTTGTTTTCGAAGAAAAGTAAATCATGGTTTTTCTCTTATCACTCTTTGGTAGGGTTTCCAATTGATTATGCCACGCCATTCTAGAACGACGTGAGACACAAAAGTTAACCCTCAAATTTCACACATGGATGTCAAACAATTTGAAAGGGACACTTTGTACAAGAGTTGGGGCATGGTCCCGACGATACCTTGATGACAAAATGCAGAAAATCCATATCTGCGTGTTCTCAAACAGTGAAGGAAGTTGTTGTTGACTAGTCTTGAAGCTAGAAGTAAATGGTGGAAGAAGTTAAATAGATGCACGCAACAAAGCCACCAAATCGAGTTGGAAGAATTGCAAATAGAGTTGGGGCAGGGTCTTGACGATACCTTAATGACAGAATGCAGAAAATCCATATCTGCATGTTCCCAAAACAATAAAGGAAGTTGTTGTTGTTCACTGGTCTTGACGCTGGAAGTAAATGGTGAAGAAGCTAAAAAAAGTCACAAACAAAATTACACTGAAGACTGTAATAAACAATTCCCCATACATACCGAGTTGTTCCTCATGGTGTCTTGTAATGAATAGGCTCAGGGTTAGATGCACCAGCTGAGCCACCCTACCAAGTTGGAAGAAATGCAAATGGGACTATGGTTTAGTTGACTTGACAGTTACTAGCATCTAATGGTGGAAAAACATTCAATTGTCTAACATTGGATTTGACTATGCACAATAGTACAAAATAACAAATGGGGGAGTTCTTCCCAAAGGGAACGCCTTATGACGATCATGGTTTTTTAAATGACAAAGTAGTCTCACATGTTACAATCGCACTAACAAAATAAAATAAATAAATTGTTGAAAAAAATTATCGAAGAAAATAAAATAATTACCGCCAGAGACATAAATTAACCAACAACTATACACAAACATGCAAACATTGTAAAAACAATATTTATCATAGAAAAACCACAACTCCAGGGAAAACCCCAACCCATTGAAATTTCATTAGCCTTGGCGAAAACCTAGAAAACCTGGCGATATGAGCCTTCACCGCTCACCTCCTTGGCCTACATTACAATGAAGTCTTCCAAGCCTTTTATAAGCATGGGAAAAATTGTCACACTTCTGCAACTTTAACTCTATTCCCAAGTCATGTTAACCTAACATACCCCCTTTAAATTTGATTTGGGGTTCCTTGACTAAATCCAACCAACATTGCCAAGTGATTCAGCGGAGTCCTACTCACTTTGGCTCTTATCCCTTCAAAGTTATATACCTGGGGTAGCAGTTAACCTGACATTCCCCTATCACTTAGGTCATTCCCCTATCACCTAGGTCTAACCCAGACTTTACCAACAATTATCCAGAGACACACATACCTTACTAGGTCTTACAACGTTATGCCCATTTACATACAAAAATTAAACTCCATTATAAAATAATAATTTTATTTATTGTTTCATTAGTGTCCCTTATTACATCCTCTCCCCTCAACATGATTTAAGCGCCACATTGTCTTGCACGGAAAAATAACAAATTGTTACCCTTCGAAGCATTTTATTTGGGGTTAGATGCCACAGCCACTGCCATAAAATGACATGTAGCTCAAAAATTCTATTGCATATGATACCATTCCTACTATTCAAACTATGTCATTTCCAGACAACTTGTATTTCAAGAGTTTCTTTTCTGGAAGTGGAGGAGTAGGAATGGTGTTAGGCCTGTTCCACTCTTTGACAGAGTCAACGGCCTTCACAGTCTGCTTAATCGCTGACTCTCCACCACCAGTCATCGCCAACATCCAGTTGGGGGTTGCTCCGTTGAATAAAATCCAGGAAGAAATGCCCTTGTTCCAAAACTTTTTTTTATAGCCTCGTCGGCCCCGAGAAATCCAAGCACTCATTCACGTAGATTCCAACTTCGCCTTCTCACACTTTTACAGCCTCATGCAAGTCTTCTCCAAAACTCTCCGCGATGCCTTTTTTTGGAGTTCATCCAACCCTTCGATCCTCTCTAGATCTTGCAACTCCTGGAATTCCATAGACACATTGTGCAGGCAAGTGACTTCAATTACCCAGAGTTCACTGTTATTATCTACATACTCTCCAAGTTTCGTAAATTCCCCACAAACTATTTGCATGCATTGTCACTTGAACCATTGATCGTTTTGTGCTAATTTGAACCTGTTGTATAAATCCCAAGGCTCTAGACTTACTAAGGTTTCCTTGCCATCTGTGATCCATGTACACCCATAATGCTCAGACTTCGTATTTAACCATGGATGGAATTTCGTGTGCACCTTAAAGAATCTCCATATTTGTCTTGTAAAATGTGATTGGATTGGCTTTCCACCTGCGTTTAACAACTTCACATTACACATGATCTCCTGGTGATTTTCTTTGTTGTTGGGCTTGTCATAGTGCTTTTCTTTGTTCCTGGGCTTATCATAGTGCACCATTGGTAACTTTGATTCATCATGCACAATCTACATCTCTCATAGCGCCAACCCATCATGGCAGTTTTCACTTTTACACGCATCAACCCGTCACCTAGGAGTCAACTTACTATGAATATTTCCACGCACAACTTGTCTTACGTTGCATCCACCAAGACATGCACCTCCATGGAGTGCTTCAACCACTCTCATATTTCATTCTCCAGCCAACGATGTCTGCTTCCTTTATATTCTCATTACATCTCTGCATGTTTCAGGTCCATGCCATATCGACCATGCTATTTTCCTAATCTACAATCAGATCTTTTCCTAATCTACAATCAAATCTCATTGTCATTTTGAAGCCAAAACACATCAACCTTTGGCTCTAATACCAGATGTTGAAAAATTTAACGAAGAAAATAAAATAATCACTATGGGAGACATAAATTAACCAACAACAATACACAAACATGCAAGCATTGTAAAAACAATAGTTATTATGGGAAAACCCCCACCTAATGAAATTTCATTAGCCTTGGAAAAAATCTTAGCTAAAGACAAAAATCCTAGCCAACCCGGCCAGATGCCCCTTCATCGCTCACCTCCCTGGCGTACATTACCACCATGCTATCTACCAAGCATTGAGAGGGATCTAAAAGAGGTTTGCATATCAAGAGATTTGATCCCTCTCGGCTCTTGATAGATCGAGAGTTAAGATGGATCTAGAATGGTTTATTTCTCCCTTTAAATAAGTTGCACTACATATGAATACCATGCGTCAATAATATGAGTCATTTTTATTTTTATTTTTATTTTATTTTTATAGTGTTATTTTTATTTCGCTATATTTTTTACTGAATTAAAA
>APFE031055672.1:95504-109734 GCA_000404065.3 Pinus taeda | reverse complement strand
TAGACATATGGATCATGGTCTATGAGTTGCAGGATGCTATTTGTGGATGATTGGTCATGTTGGTAAAAATAGATGGAATTCTATTTTTAGACATATGGGCGGAGTCTATTTTTAGACTGCCAGGCAAAAAATAGAAAAGTCAAATATTATTATCTCACAATAATATTTGGACTATAAACTTAATCTTATTCTCTTGGAGCACTTCAGTTCGAGCTACGGATGTGGCACATGCAATTGCATGAAGGAAATACGTGGTTCTTATGGGTTAGTTGAATATTTGCATGCATAACTTCAGTTAGAACTCAAGTGAGTTGAGTTTAGTGGACTGGAGGTGCAGTTGATGGAGTTGTGTTCAGTTTAGCTTTGTTAAACTGGTTGTATTTAGTCTAACTGGCAAATAGACTAGAGATGAGTTGGGTGAATTAGTTATTGATTAATTCACAAGTTATTAACTCATAATACAACTAATGAATACATCAGTTAACTCAGTTGCATGTCAGTGCATGTTCAGTTCAGCAGGGACAGGTGTTAGAGAATCAGATTGCTATCAGTTGTGACTATAGTTGTGCACCAGATCTTGCACAAATCAGGGGATTGAGTATGCCAATGCGTTTGCCCACATTGTAGCTTGGAAATACGTGATTTAACCAAGGAAAGACGTGTCTGCCTTGGTATTATCATCAGTTCTCTTGCAGGTATTGAGCAGCGGAGGCAGGCAAGCAGTGGAAGGAGATTTGAGCCAGAGATTGATTCAGATCTGAGCTGTATTGTGTGTAACAGGTGGAGCTGGTACTGGATTGCTTGTGATAAACATTGTACTTTGTAATGTTACATGACTCAATCATTAATATACAGATAGTTGGGGTTTTTAGCGAGATGCTTTCCCCGGGATACATACTGTGTTAATGTGTGAATGCTCTTGATGTTTTTATTGTTATTGATGCTGCTATATTGATGATCAACGTAGAGGAGATTATGTATTGTGTATGTTTTCCGCAATAGTACATGATCAGGATAATATCTGTTGAATATGTGTTAAATTATTCAAAATTTCTACAAAAAGGTGGATCAGAATTCGGGGTCGTTGTTATAGAAATGATTGGAAAAGTCCACAGTCGCTAGCATGTAGGCCTATGGGAGCGAATGGAGGGATATACTTGCTTGCATGTATTGAAAAGGGAGCAGCTGAGGCTCTCGTTTAGTGAAAAAGAGAGCTATCTCAGGGGTTTGACACCTAGAGGGGTTGGGTTTCTCCTAGAGGTCCTGTAGCACTTGAGGGAAGTCAGTAAGGTCTTAAGTTGTTGACTCCATTTCCTTAAGGTCAAATAGTAGGTTGAGACTTATCATAGTGACCCTCAGCTCATGTTTACCTCAGGTAAACTCGTGAAAGCAGGTAAATGTGGGAGGAGGCATTATAGGGTGGTATCAGAGTGGGTTGCGCTCTCTTTGGGTGAAGTCTAATGTGTCAAGGTTATGGTTGTCATGCATGAGGTCATGCATACAGTTGGTATGGTCATGTTGTTATGTTATTATATGGATATGCTTATGATTATACATGTACATGATAATTTGGACTGATCTTGCAAATGAGATAAGCTTCCCCTGAACATCAATGAGGTATGGATTTAATTCTGGTATCTATTTCGTTTATCTGAGATGATACACTTACAAGAATAAGGGAACCAAAGATGAGGAGAAAAATGGTAGAATGTAGTTCACGTGACTCTCCCTATAGATCAATTTGGTAGCAAGGAGAAGAGTATTCTCCCGGTATAACAAATACATTGAGGAGCTTGAGGGTAGAGATCAGAAGTTGCAAAGCATACAATGACAGCTTGGTTGAGGCTTAGAAAGACTTGAAAGGGCTCAGGAGAAGCAGGTAGAAGTCAATGTAGCCATTCTTTAGAGCTTGTCAGAGTTGAAAAAATAGGGATATATGAGGATAAATCAAGAGCAGGAAGAAAAAAATAATGGATCCTATGGTAGAAGATCTCAGTCTTGATACGAATGGGATAGAGGCAACATAGTTAGAGGTGGTAGATCATTGGATAAACCTAATCAAAGGACTGTTATGTATGGGCATCATTCTAGTTCCTTGTCTAGGAGACACCATCACAATCATCACCGTCATCATCCTTATGGAAGGAGGGAGTATTTTCCTGATGAGTTCAGGAAAGTGAAGCCCCCTATTTCGATGGAGAGGTGAATAAGTCAGAAGATGCAGAGGCATGGTTTCTTGGGATGAAGAAATTCTTCAAATTTTATAGCTACTTAGAGAACATGAAAGCCAAGATATACACCTTTAGTATTAAAGGGAAATAAAATATTTGGGGGGAAGATGTAAAGAATGTTAAGGGCATTCAAGAAGAAGACTTGATTTGGGATGATTTCGAGAGGCTCTTCAAGAAGAAGTACCTATCAGAGAGGTACTATGATGACAAAGTTAAGGATTTTTATGAGCTACAGATGGGTCCTATGACAGATGATGAGTTGTTGAGGTATGTGCCTTATCTCAGGGATGAGAAGGCTAAGATTCAGTTATTCGTAAGTGGATTTCCAACAACATATAGAGTAGATTGAGTTTGATGAGCCTAGATCATTGGAAGAGGCCATCCGAAATTTGAAGCATTATGATGAGTAGTCAAAGCGCAAAGTTGAGCCTAAGCGTGACTTGAAGGGAAATTAGAAAGTTAAAGGGAAATGGACACTGAAGTAGGGAATACGTCAAGATGCAGGTGAGAAAGAAAATGTGGTTCCTTACAATAAGTTCAATGAAATTGAGAAAATACATGGGTCACAGCCTAGAGAGCAACAAACTAGAGGTGATGGTAGAGGATTGTTGTAGTGATGGATATGTGGGAAAGATCATCACAATAGGATTGCCCATTGTACCGGGAGGTAGGCCTCAAATATATAGTGCTCAAGAGGCGCAGATAGTTAGGGATGTTGGTCATAACATTCCTCGAATTTATGCAGTTGTGAAAAACAAGCAGACACATCATCGGGCATCCATTATTGAGATGGAAGGTAAGATTTATAGCTGAGTTGCTTCTATTTTTATTGATCCTAGATATAATTATAGTTATCTTAATCCCAACCTGGCTCATAATTTTGGCTTTAGAAAAGAAGTGCATGAAGAGTTTTGGTTGGTGTAGTTGGCTATAAGTACTAAGAAGAGAGTTCATCATTGGGTAAGAGCTTGTGAATTTAAGTTGAATAGAATGCCTACAACAACACATATGAATGTATTTCTGTTGGGATCATATAGCACGATTTTGGGTATGGATTGGTTGTATATTCACAGGATGAGAGTAGATTGCTATGACAAGGATATTGAGTGCTTGGATGATAATGGGGAAAATATAATATTGCAGAGAAAGAAGAAGTCTACATCAATTAGGATGGTCACAACTAAGCAGGGCTAAGCACAATTGTAGAAAAGGGTGTGTGATGTTTACAATTCATATTTCTAGTGACAAGGGTAAGGATGTTCGTGAAGAAGAAGAAGGATGGTACTCATAGGCTGTGCATTGATTATGGGTAGCTGAACAAGGTGAAAAATAAGAACAGGTACCCATTACCAAGGATTGATGACTTGTTTGATCAGTTGAAGGGAGCAACAATCTTCTTGAAGGTTGAATTAAGATCAGGATACCATTAGGTAGGCATCAAAGAAGATGACATCTACAAAACTACTTTAAGGACCAGGTATGGGTATTATGAATTTGTTGTAGTTACTTTTGGTTTGACTAATTCCCCATCTATTTTTATGTGCTTGATGAATAGTGTGTTACAGTTGTATTTGGACAAGTTTTTTATTGTATTCATTGATGACATCCTGATATATTCTAAGAATGAGGAAGAGCATGTCGAGCATTTAGCAGCAGTGTTAAGATTGCTGAGAGAGCATCAGTTGTATACCAATATTAGCAAGTGTAGTTTCTTTCAGACAAATATACATTACTTGGGACATGTTGCTTCCAAGGAAGGAATAATAATAGATTCAAAAAAGATAAAATCTATTATGGAATGGGGATCTCCTAGAAATGTGGATGAAGTTAGATCTTTCATGGGACTAGCAGGTTACTATAGGGGGTTCGTTAGGAACTTATCACACATTGCCTATCCTACTACATCATTGTAGAGAAAAGGTAAGAAGTTTAAATGGATGGAGGAAGTGCACCCAGTTTTGAATAGTTGAAGCAATTGTTGAAAAATTCTCTATTGTTAAAGATTGCAGATCTAGACAAAGGGTTTGTAGTGTGTAAAGATGCTTTCAAGAGAGCGCTTGGTGGAATCCTTAAGCGTGAGCAACAAGTGGTGTGATATCAGTCTAGGAAAATGAATGAGCATGAGAAGAAATATGTGACTTATGGTCTTGAGTTGGAATTTATTATTCACGCCTTGAATATATGGAGGCATCATAGTGGGTTTGTATTGATGAGCAATCATAGTGGGTTGAGATACTTGTTTAACCAACTGATGCAGGAGCAATCAACTCAACAATATCATTGTATTTTAGTAGACATAGGGGGTCTTGTGTTTTAAGGAAGTTGGTTTCCTAAGTATTGAATTAATGTAACTATTTATGCTTTTGAGTGATTTTAATGAGAATAGGATTTAATTGAATATTGTGAGACATATTTGTATATGTTCTTGAATGTGGGAGAACATGAGAGATTTAGGATAGTTGAGAGATTGAGAGATTTGAGAATTGATTGTAAATCTTAGATTAGGAGTTTGTTCATGATTTTATGGATTAGAGAGGATCCTTAGGGATGGGGAAGAGATTTTAAGATTTTGTTGAGGGGTTTATGGATCTAAACAAGGAATTGGTTGTAGAATCCTTTTGTATAAATGCAAGCCAAAAAGGTATAGGAAAGAGTTAGATAATTAGCCAGTTAGCTAGTTAAGCTAGTTAGAGTGTGATTGTAAGCCTACGGGCAGATTGTGAAACAAAGGCCACTGACAGTGAAGATCAAGCCAAAGAGAGAGAGACTCTTATGTAAATACTTGTTTATTAATATAAATAACTCAATTCTGATTTTGTGTGTGCGTGTGGAGTAATTCAATTATCATCTGTGTGTGAATTTGAGTATTCTGTGTAACAGAGGTTGTAGGGAGAGTTCGGCCAGAACACAGAGAAGAAGAACGGGACAGAGTATCGTAATGGATCTTTGGAACTATTCGAAGGATCAAAGTAATGCTCTGGAGTGACCATGATTAAAGAATCATGTAGAGTTAAGCTTAGGAGGGAGTCTCACAACAGAACAACGAAAGGACCAGAACCCTGAAATAATCTGAAAACCATAGAAAACATTGAAGAATGGCGTAAAAACCCAAGTGAAGAGAAGAAAAAAGGAGTAAAGAATTAATACACAGGAGGCGTTTGATCTTTATGATTAATGGTCAGGATTAAGTTGCATGAATGGAGTAACTTGAATCACATTGCAACATTTCAATTATGAATAAACTTCGGGCCTCAAGCAAGTGTGATATGTGATGTTAATGCTGACCGTTGGATCAAGTGTTATGATCAACGTAAAGGACCACCAATAAACCCCGCATCGCAATATTTCAACGATAAGTGAATGCACCTTGGGCTCAAGCAATTTGCGATGTGCAATATGGATCACATCGCAATGTTTCAAGAACGAATGAACTTGGCCCTTAACAACTACGATATGCGAAAGTGCGATGCAGAGCGGACTTGATATGGTATAGGTGTGGTTGTATTTGATTTGGATTCTGGTTGTGTTATCACATATCAGATGTGATAAAGAGTCATGCGTTAGTGGATCCGTGAGATTGTGATTGTGATAGCGATAAAGGAAGCATCGGGTAATGTGCAAAGGCTGTGGAAAGGCGGAAAAGGTATGGTTTACGTATGTTATTGAATATTTCTTTTATAATTGAATTATAATAGAAATAGAGCACGATAGAAGGTTTTGTGCTTAAGTCCAATATAACCAAAGTATAAAGAGTGGGGTTTAGTTATATGTGCGGGCATAAAGATTTTTGAAAGTTCATGAGGGTGTCTTCAGAATTAATAAAGGTTTATGAGGTGAATAGAGTCCTGATGAAAGGATTGATGAAGGGTTAGATGGGGTTAATTAACAAATTATTTCCACAGAGATTTAATAAAGGGGGATTTAAACCATTAATTAGTGAAGATTTGACTCGACAAAGAACATGAAATTCCTGGGGAAAAACAATTATTGCATTTTATATGAATAATGTGGGTAATCACAGGTTTTACCGTGTCAAAGTGGTATCAGAGCTAAATTTTGGTTGAAACATTTGGTATTAAAGCAGAATAAAGAAATTTTGTGTGAATGTTTCTTTGGAAAGAATTTAGGACAAAGTTGTGTGTAAAGATGTGTATATAGGCAAGGGAGATCAAATTCTAATCTAATAAATAGTAGGCACACAGAGATAATGTGCAACAGAACTTGCAGATGCAAGAGGCAGAGGCCAATCCATTTTAAGTGCAGAGGAATGGTGGAACAAGATCATGCAGAAATCTTGAAGGTGAGATGGTATGTTATGTTTTACTTTGATTTGAAGATTGGATAATGTGTGGTTTTTATATTGATACATAGGTAGCAGCATAAGAAGGTGAGAAGATTGTAACAATCTAGAGCAAGGGGTGGTCAAGAGAAACTGAGAACAACTTCCAACTACGGTTGGGTATAAGTTTTTGAGGCAGCTCCATAGTTGCAATTGTGGGTAGAGTTGTCTTAGAGATAACAATTCTAGCAAAAGAAGTGTTGGGTAGACTTGTTAGTCAGCAAGAGGTTCGAGGAAAGAACTAGAGAGATGCTAAAAGATTGAGCTCAGAGGAGAGAATATTAGTGAGGCATATGTAGTGAGGAGGAGACTTGTTACTGCAAAGGTATTGTTGCAACTCACAAAGGAAATTCCACAGAGGGTGTGGGTAGAATTGATAAGTAATGAAGGAAGCTGGTAAGAGTTTCTAAGTGAAAGAAGAGGTGGTTAGAACCAAGTACTTCATAGTGATTGAAATACAACAGGACAGTTGTGTTCTTAGAAGGTGTAGATGAGTTGAAGCCTAGAAGGAGCAGAGAGAAGTGCTCAAAGGAGGTTCTAGAGATAGAGAACCAAGTGCTTGCCAAAAGACCAAGTATAGAGGAAAACTTGGTGAGGTAAGTGACAGCAGGGAGGACTTTTTGTTGCAGAGGCGTTAATGTAGCTCGTAGTGAGTGAGTGAGTGAGGAACTCATAGAGATGGAAGAGAAAATGACTACTAATAGTCATAGTAGAGGTTTTGAGGAAGACCACAGCAGAAGAAATATGAAGGAGGAAGATGCCATGGAAAATGGAAAGAGAATGAGTCAAGAGGAATTTGACAAAGAGATTGCTGAGATGAAAGAATAACTCTATGTATTGAGGATGATACTAGAGGAATGCTAAAGGCAAGGTTGGGTCTTGAAGAAGAAGCTAGTGAAGTGGTATAAGTTACAGAGAAGGCTACAACAGAGGAAAGTAAAGTTGCTGATGGAAAAACTCAGAGAAGTTGAGTTGGAAATGGAAGTGTCTATTTGTGAACCAAAGCAGGGTGAAGTTCTGGGTGAAGATGAAGACTTGAAGACTGAAACTTTGAGTGAGACCCAAGGGTCACATGATTTTAAATCTGACAATTTGTGTATGTTTGCAAGCGAAACATGTGAATGAGGATAATTTGCTGATATTTACATAAAGATGGAAGAAGACATGCATAATCTAAATTATGTTCTAAAATAAGAAGTAGAGAAGGATATCAAGAAATCAAGTAAAGGACTTGATGAGATTGAGGAGAAGACCATTGAAGTATTTCTAAGTCATGTAAAGGAATTGGAGCAGCAGGAGGAATTGGTGATCGAATCATTAAATGAGATCATGAGGTCTTGTGGTTTTACAACTGACAAGTTGTGCGTGAATGTAGGTATTGCAAAAGACAAACCATTTTATGAAACTGTCTTGAATGAAGCTAAAAGTTTCCAAGTAAAGTATGATGATGACTACCTTTCAAATGAAGATCAAGTTGAGTTATTACAACAGAAGGAGTTCATAAATTCCATGCGTAGTGGAGGAAATATCTTCAGTAGAGATGAGACAGTTATGTCTTATGATAAGAAATTTTCTATTGGAAAGAACAACAAGGAATTGATTTTCTTAAATAACCAAAGGGAGAGTGATGGATGAACATCTAAAGCTATCACAGAGATGGAGGATCAGAATTTTATTCTAATCAAGAAGGAAGAATTAGAGTCAACAAGAAGCTATATTTGTGACAAAGAAGAAGATAGTGAGTATTATACAAAGATTTTAGGAGACATTTCAAGTGATATGGAAAATTTGTGGCAAGAGTTAAGCCTTTTGGAAAAAAGGATAGCAAACCAAAAAGTAAGTGTTTAGGTTGTAAAATCAGAACTGAATGAGAATGAAGAAGTTCATTATTATGGACAAGGACAGAAAGACATCATTGAAACAGATGGTGTGGAGGAGAGACTAGCTGACAGTCTCGTGGATTCTACTGAGAATTCAAAACAACATACTGATGTGCTGACAGAGGAGGAAGAATTAGAGCAACAAGTTGAATTGTTGCCAAAGGAAGAAAAGGTGCAGAAGCCTTATGAATTTTATTTGGACAATTGTTTTATGATTACAGGTTTAGTTGCAGATGCTGGAGAAAATTTGGCATAGATGAGCAGCCAAATAAAAATGAAAGAAGAAGATTCTGTGGAAGTATTAAATCCATGGAACAAAGATGTTCAATTGCTGGAGAGAATGCTGGAAAGTCAAGATACAATACAGAGAGAGACAATCATGAAAGAGGGTAAGGATGAAAGGGAGGTAGAACAAGTAAAAATAAGCGAAGAAAAAGTAAGAGTAGGAGAAAGAGTAAAGGATAAAACTCGACAACTTCAAAGAGTAGAACATTAGTTTGAAGAGTTAGTAGACAACAACAACAACCTGAAACAAAGGGAAAGAGGTAGACGTAAGTGGCAGAGTATGGACCGGTCCAAGGATGTGTTGGAAATGGAGATTGATGAATTATGGCAGTTGATGATGAAACAATCCATATGGAAAAGATTAATAGCAGCAGGAAGAATAATCAATCAGAACTTGAACTTGATTGACAAGGAGAGGAAGATGAAACAAAAGACAACAGACATACAATAGCAGCAAATGTGCAAGGCATTTGGATAGTTACAAACTAAAGTTTGGGACCTCGGAGGTTTTCTATCAACATATGAACACACATGGTCAGGAGATCATGAATGTTTTCTACTTTGGGAGTATGATGCAGGAGCAATCAATTCAACAATATCATTGTATTTTAGTAGACATAGGGGGTCTTGTGTTTTAAGGAAGTTGGTTTCCTAAGTATTGAATTAATGTAATTATTTAGGCTTTTGAGTGATTTTAATGAGAATAGGATTTAATTGAATATTGTGAGACATATTTGTAAATGTTCTCAAATATAGGAGAACATGAGAGATTTAGGATAGTTGAGAGATTGAGAGATTTGAGAATTGATTGTAAATCTTAGATTAGGAGTTAGTTCATGATTTTATGGATTAGAAAGGATCCTTAGGGATGAGGAAGAGATTTTAGTATTTTGTTGAGGGGTTTATGGATCTAAACCAAGAATTTGTTGTAGAATCCTTTTGTATAAATGCAAGCCAAAAAGGCATAGAAAAGAGTTATATAATTGGCCGGTTAGCTAGTTAGAGTGTGATTGTAAGCCTACGGGCAGATTGTGAAACATAGGCCACTGACAGTGAAGATCAAGCCAAAGAGAGAGAGACTCTTATGTAAATACTTGTTTATTAATATAAATAACTTAATTCTGAGTTTGCGTGTGTGTGTGGAGTAATTCAATTATCATCCATGTGTGAATTTGAGTATTCTGTGTAACAAAGGTTGCAGGCGGAGTTCGGCCAGAATAAAGAGAAGAAGAATGAGACAGAGGATCGTAATGGATCTTTGGAACCATTCTAAGGATCAAAGTAATGCTCTGGAGTGACCATGATTAAAAAATCATGTAGAGTTAAGCTCAGGAGGGAGTCGCGCAATGGAACAACGAAAGGGCCAAAACCATGAAATAAGCTGAAAACCACAGAAAACATTGAAGAATGGCGTAAAATCCCAAGTGAAGGGAAGAACAAAGGAGGAAAGAATCGATGCACAAGAGGCATTGGATCTTTACGATCAATGGACATGATTAAGTCGCATAAATGAAGTAACTTGAATCCCATCACAACATTTCAATTGTGAATAAAATTTGGGCCTCAAGCAAGTGTGATATGCGATGTCAATGTTGATAGTTGGATCGAGTGTTTTGATCAATGGTAAAGGAACACCAATAAATCCCGCTTTGCAATATTTCAACGGTAAGCGAATGCACCTTGGGCTCAAGCAATTTGCAATGTGCGATATGGATTGCATCGCAATGTTTCAAGAATGAATGAACTTGGCCCTTAACAACTGTGATATGCGAAAGTGTGATGTGCGATGCAGAGCGAACCCGATATGGTATAGGCTCCATTGTATTTGATTTGGAGTTTGGTTGCGTTATTGCATATCGGATGCAATAAAGAGTCATGTGTTAATGGATCCACGAGATTGCGATTGCGATAGTGATAATGGAAGCATCGGGTAACGTGCAAAGGATGTGGAAAGGCGGAAAAGGTATGGTTTACGTATGTTATGGAAGATTTCTTTTATAAATGAATTATAATAGAAATAGAGTGTGATAGAAGGTTTTGTGTTTAAGTACGATATGACCAAAGTATAAAGAGTGGGGTTTAGTTATATATGCGGGCATAGAAATTTGTGAAAGTTCATGAGGGTGCCCTCAGGATTAATAAAGGTTTATGAGGTGAACAGAGTCCCGATGAAAGGATTGATGAAGGGTTAGACATGGTTAATTAACAAATCATTTCCACAAAGATTTAATAAAGGGGGCCTTAAACCATTAATTAGTGAATATTTGACTCGACAGAGAACATGAAATTCCTGGGGAAAAACAATTATTGCATTTTATATGCATACTGTGGCTAATTGCAGGTTTTCCTGCATCACCAACTAAATCTGAATGTTAGGAAATCTAGATTGTTGACTACCCTTAGCGAGTTTGAATTTGATATAAGATACATCAAGGTAAAGGAGAACACAGTTGCATACACTCTTATTAGGAAAGTGCAGTTGAACCATGTTGCAACAGTGAGCTCATATAGGATAGATTTATAGGATCAGATCTTACAGGAATAACAATAGGATGGCAGATACAAGGAGCTTATGCACAGGTTACAATAGGATACATTTGATCAGGATGTTGACTATCGTCTTATAGCACATGGCTTGTTGAGATTGAAGGATAGGATCTATGTGTTGGATGACAATGAGCTCAAGAATCTTACCATGAGGGATTTCATGCAATGCCATATTCAGGCCACCCAGGATATCAAAAGACATTGAAAGAAGTGAAGAAGTTCTACTATTGGTCGAATATGAAGAAGGAAGTGGAAAATTTTGTGGCTAGATGTTTGGACAATCAGTAGGTCAAAGTAGAGTGTAACGATCCAGGTGGGTTGCTTCAGCCTATTCTGATTACAGAATCGAATGGAGGTCATTTCCATGGAATTAATTACAAGTCTTCCGAGGACATCGAGGTAGCATGATTCCATCATGGTTGTGTTAGATAGAATGAAAAAGGTGGCTCACTTCATTCTTGTGAAGAATACTTATCATCTAGTGAGGTGTCACATGTATTCATCAAGGAGATCATGAGATTGCATGGTGTTATGAAGAATTTTGTGGTGGGCAAGGATGCTAAGTTCACTTCCAAGTTTTGGAAGGCGTTGTTTGCAGCTTTAGGGATAGAGTTGGCCTTCATCACAACTTATCATCCACAAGAAGATGAAAATACAGAGAGGTTCAACAGGATTTAGGAGGATATGTTGAGGATGTATGTCATGCATAATTAGAGGAGATGGGAGGAGTACCTTCCATTGGTCGAGTTTGCTTACATGAATGGTTATTAGGAGTCACTCAAGATGAGTCTGTTTGATCCACTCTACAAGTGGAGTTGTAACACTCCCATTAGCGGGAGTGATCCAGTGAACTAGGTGCTTATTGGACCAGACATGTTGGCAGACATGGAACATGAAATGCAAGTTATAAAGAAAAATCTAAAAGTAGCACATGACAAGCATAATAGTTATGCAGACCAGCATTGGGAATTTAAGGAGTTTCAGGTTGGGGAGCATGTGTATTTGTGAATCAATCCCAAGAAGAGCTCCTTGAGGATTGGATAATGTGCCAAGTTGGAACCACAATATTGCAACCCTTTTGAGATCCTTGAGAGGATTGGCACAGTGGCCTATACACTTGCACTGTCTCCAACAGTGAAATTCCATGATGTTTTACATGTTTCATAGCTTAAAATATATGTAAAGGATGTTGATCATGTTATTGATTGGTTTGTATTGCAGGTGGAACCAGAAGGAGAATTACAAACAGAACCTCAGTGCATATTGTAGCAGAAATAGATGATGCTTTGGAACTGAGCAATCAAGAAAGTTTGAAGCTACATGGGAGATGGCTGATTAGATGCAAGCTATGTATCCTTCATTGTTTGCCAATGGAGGAAAATCAGTGTTGTATTTATACATATTTATGTATGGTTTCTATTCTAAATATCGCAATGAGTTGTATTAGACATCGCCAATAAGCGGTATGGTTCTCATATTGTAATGTTTATCATGATGGTTTTACTTTAAGCATTATGTTATTATAAATACTGCAACAATCTGGGTTATAAAGCTCCAGAGGAAGTATGTTTTTTGTTTCATTGTTTTATTGGTTGTAGGTGTCATAGAACATTGAGAATGGTGTCCCCCTAAGGGGGAAGGGTCTGTAATAACCCCAGGTTAAAATTACATGTAATAAAAGTTAATAAAGAAAAAATAAGACAATTGTCAAGGGACACTTCATCCAAGCTGAATATTGCGCAAAATATCCTAGTGGGCATCACTTGTTGTGTTTATGGCTAAAGGGAAATTGGCAAAGGCAATGACAAAGGCTTTAAAAAACAAAAAAAAATATTTTTGGTATTTATTTTATGAAAATAAAGGAAAATGGGAGAAAAGGAAGGTAAAAGGTCACAAGTTGAATGTGAGGAGGAAAATCAAGGAAAATGAAGAAAATAGAGGAATCAATAATAAAAAGACCTCAGAACATTAGTTGGTATATTTTTGGATTTAAGACCTCTGTGGTTTATTTCTTCTGACTTAGTTACCGGAGAATCCACAATAAGAACCATTTTCTGCCAACGTTTCAAATCCCAACTGGGATCCATCATCAGGACCACTTGAATGCTTGATAGAAGAAGAGCTAATTGAGAGATTAAATGGTAATGAGTAGAGTAAATTAAGATGAATGTCACCTCCTTTTTTTTTTTTTGAATAGATGTTGGCTATTTATTGTTATTATTATTATTATTTTTAGGCTGATCATAGGCCTTAGGTTCATGAGATAACATCAATTTCTCGACTTTCTTTATTGCTCTTTTAATCTCATTTTCTTTGTAGCCTATACTCTTAAAGGTTGAGACTAAATGCTTCTTTTCCTCATAATAATAATAATAAATAGCCAACATCTCTTCAAAAAAAAAAAAAGGAGCCAACATTCATCTTAATTTACTCTCCTCATTACTATTTAATCTCTCAATTAGCTCTTCTTCTATCAAGCATTCAAGTGGTCCTGATGATGGATCCCGGTTGGGATTTGAAACGTTGGCAGAAAATGGTTCTTACTGTGGATTCTCCAGTAACTAAGTCAGATGGTATATTTTTTTCAGTTGATTTGGGAATTACCTGCATACGAAATCTAAAACATGGAAAATAAACAATGCGATAACATAACACATAAAACACATATACATAGAGATTTTCCCCTGGATCCCAAAACCGGGACTACCAGCTTGATTTTTCATTATGTTCCTTTCAATGTTACAAAACATATTTATACATGCCGAAGCATCCAATACCATGGACCGAAAAACCATCGTGTCCAAAACCATGGACGGAAAACCATCGCGTCCAAAAAACATGTGCGAAAATCATGCACAAAACCATAGGTGGGTCCGCCCAACCTAACATAGGGTCCAAAACCAAAATTTTCTGGGGCGATGCCCTGGACCCCATAAAGTGGGGTTACG
>APFE031055672.1:56446-84555 GCA_000404065.3 Pinus taeda | reverse complement strand
CTTGATCAGGCCTAGGAATATTTGGCCAGTGAATGGTGGGATATTCGGTAAAGCATGGAGGGTGGTGTCTCGATTATGTCCTAGTGATCCCTGGATCAGACTGTGGATTGAGGTGAAGCTTAGAGACTAGGAGACATGAAAATTCCTCACGTTGTAGGTGGATAAATATGGTGGCATCCATGCTTGTTTAGGGCCTAGTGATCAAGTGTGGATTGAGGTAAAGCTTGGTTCCATTGATGAGGGTGAGGTGGTTTATCCTTGGGAAGTCCTGGTTGATTTTTTGGGTTTTTAGTCTCACATTCTTGTTTCGAATATGGGATTGGGGTGATTCAATGAAGAGAGATTTGGCTCAACCAATCTATGGTCGAGTGGAACGTGGAAGTCCCAAACGAGGATGGATTTTGAATTCATTAATAAGAGTTCCTTTCCTTGGTATTTTATGTGCAACTGTATTGGTTCATATGTGGAATTTATGGTTTTTGTATCTTTATTATTTCTGTTGTTTATATGATATTTATGAGTATGTTTTATGACAATGATGATGTATGGCTCTCATAATGTTTTGATTTATAAATGAATGAAAAATGAATATATGGCCTAATAGATGATAATGTAGCTAATGTGATAAGGCATCAATTCTTCTTAGTGATCCTCATGTAAGTGTGAGACCCCTATGCTTGAATTTATTATTATGACCTGTAGAATGCATATTCTTGACATGTTTGATGAAATTCCTATGATGGCTAGTAGGGGTCCAGTTAGGTCCTTGTTCAAGTATTTGTATTTTATCATTGTTTCGATGTTGCTTTTAATTTCTGGAAGTTTCATGGAGTTCTAGGTAGTGGCCTGAGTCCCGGCCCTGAAAAAGGCATAGAATATAGGGTCATTGGTACAAAACTACTTGGAAAAATCCCCAATCACATCCATGCCCTTGCTATGGGAGTGACTGAAGGGTCCTAGTCGCATGCATGCCCATGTCATGGGAGTGATTGAGACTCTAGGTCAGTAAAATGTTAGGTTGTCTCGGGGGTAATCATCTGGAAGGGTTGGATGGCTCCTGAGGCTTCTGTATCATGTGTAGAAGGTCAGATTAGTTGTGTTGTATCAGTTACACTTCCTTAACTTTACATGGGGAGTTGAATCAGATCACGGTAGCCTGTCATCACATGTTTGCCCCAACAGAATGGTTAACTTGGGTAAATGTGGGAGGAGGGTGTTACAAAGTGGTATCAGAGCATGGTTCACCCCTTGGAGTAGATGAGAAGTGTGTTGGTCATGCATACATGTCCGTTTCATATGTGTTCTTATGCTTGTGGTCTATGTACTGGTTGTGAGTGCATGGTGTTGGTTATGGTTTTAGTCATGTCACCATGTGAAAGTTGATGGTGTTGTTGTTGAATGTAATTTTTTTTAATGTATGATGATTATGCATTGGTTATGCATGTCAGTGTTTGTATGTATTGTGTATGCATGCATGTAATACATATGTTATTATCCATGCATTGTGTCTAGTAGGTGTTATGGTGGTGGCATCATGCATGGTAACTGGATAATGGTTGAAATGATGATTATATGTTGATTTGATTATTTTTATATGTGTGTGTGTGTGTGTGTGTGTGTGTTGTGCTAATCTGGTCAGTCTTACAAACGAGATATCCTCCCCGAATTATATTGAGGTAGGTTGGTTTGTTTATGATTTGGTTTAGCTGACATCGTATTCCTTGAAGGAAGAGATCAAGATGAATAGCAAGATGGTAGACTACAGTTCCTGATATTTTTCTTATGGATCATATGAGCAACATGGTGTTGGGATCTCTTATGACTTAGCAGAATAATTGAGAAGCTTGAAGGAAGAACTAATGAGTTGCAAAGTAGACAATGTCAAAATCATGCAGGCACAAGAGAAACAAGCAAAATTCAATGTAGTAATCCTTCAATGTTTATTAGAGTTGTAGAGATAAGGGCAAATTTGGATCAACCATGGACAAGAGGACAAAACTAATGGGGCATATGACAGTAGGTCTCATGGTGGTCATAGGTCAGATAGAGATGACATGATCATAGATGGTAGATTCTTGGATACTCTAGATAGGAGAGGTGATGGACACAGGTACTACTCTATTTTTGTTTCCAACATGCATTATGATCATCATCATTATCACCAAGGAAAATTTTAAGAACCCCCCTAAATTTATATGTATAATAAATGGGTGAATCCCCATGATACATAGTAAAAATGGAAGGTGATTTTATCAATAATATAATATGTACATATAATTTTTTTGTCGAGTCTCTCACCAGATTATATTATCTTATAAAATAATGGTGAATATTTCACCAAACTATAAAATCTTGAAATATATTAATGAATATTTCACTGAATAATTAAAATTTGTAAAGCCTTGGTGATTCTTTTACTAAGTTATAAAACATTGTGAAGTCTTGGAATATTTTTTGATAAAGTATAAAACCATATATGATAATAGGAAAAAATATTCATTAAACTGCAATATACTAACTTACATGTTTGGAAAAAAGAAACATAATTTGTTCTTCCTATAAACAATGTTGCAAGCTTCAGTGGGTGTGTTTGTCAAGGTTCTTACTATACACTCTTGCATATCTCTCTATCAATTTTAATAAGATTCCACCATAAAGTTCTTGTATGTGTTGATATTTACCACCACTTTTATCAAGGTAGGAGAGATTAATCTTTTCTCTATCACTTTTGTCAAGCTATGAGAGATTAATGTTTATACAAATCATGGGATAAAAATGCCTGTTGATTTTAAATATTTTGTTTACTAACAAGACATGAGGACTTTATATTATTGAGCACTTTAGATTATAGAACTCCAACATTGCATATAGCATGTGCATATGTAATGACAATCTTCTGCCATTATATGAATGCTTTTCTAGAAAATGGTAGGACATCTCAAAATTCAAACAACTACAAAGAAAGGCATAGAGTCACAAAGCTCCATTCTCGACGATATAGTGCAATAATGCAGTTATACATGTATGAAATGCATCTAGTACACAACATGTGGCTCAAAATCAACGTAATCCAAAGAACTAGAATCCACGAGTGGCGTCAAATAAGTTGTTATTAAATATAACACCAAAGAAACTATAAGCGGAATTATTTGGAGATTATTCACAAAGCCGGGAGCTTGGCTTTCTCCAATTTCTATTATTTGTTGGTTGATGTCTACCATCATGTCAAGTTTCTTTTTGAATTCTGGATTCTCAACATCCAAGACAAAAAAAAAAATCCTTGTGCTAGTTTGGTTTGTCTACATCAGTCAGAAAAATGCATTGCTAAAATCAATCCCACATAAAACATCACTACAACTCAATTTTAGACACACAAAATGGTTTTTAAGTATTTTTGATCTATATGAAAGTTATAACCCACCTTCGTGATAACATGCATATCAAACTGTTTTGTGTTCAGTCCAATGCCTTCACAAAATGTTGTCCTCTGGCAATCGTTCATGTACATTTTCACATATACCTACAAAACGAAAGCAAGTGTACCAAGAATAAATCATTCACACATAATAAGAAACATAAAAGCATCTAATAAATATTAAATGAAAATAATATGCATCATATTGCCTAGATCTTTAGGATATATTAGATGTAAATCAATATTAACTCACCAAGTGATAGAAAAACCTTGACGAAAGCTTGGCCTTCCAGCCATTTAGAAATTGTGGCTTTGCTTTCAATAAAGATGAGAAAAATTCATCGTGCCCATTCTCATCTTGGCACCAGTTCTCAAAGTACATGGATATAGGATACACTTGATACTCAGGGTTTTCTCTTAGGTGCATACATATGGTAATATATCTCCAATAACCAATCTTCTCAGATAAGTAAGTGGCATAGAAAATGAACTTAGGCTTGAAGAAAGTATATTTGTGTGCATTAGCTAGGAAATCAAGGTCTAGTGCAAGACTGAAATCTGATAAAACCTTGTTCAGAAACTTGTAACCCAATGTGTCAAAGATTGATTTGAGAAATTCAATATACAGATTACAGCATAAGATACAATTAAAGTGGCAAAAAAATATATTCCAAATAAATACTTTATCCAATGTAAGTTTCAAATGGAAATATATCCAATCTAGTAAACTGCAGTGCCAACAGACGTAGGGAGCTTTGAAAGGGGAGCCAATTTTGCAACAAAAAACTACAAATTTGATTTAATAGAACATGTCTACAAAGTAAGATAACATACCTTTCACAATGAGCTTCATCTCTAGACATGATGGAAAATATATTAGCCACAACTTGGTTAGTTTTTTTCAAATGAACATACAAGTTAGGTCAGTTTCCTACATACCCATTCACCAAGTCATGATTCTCATAACAGGACACAAATGGATATTCATCAAAGCCAATTTTTTAACTCAATTGTTTGTTGTAATTCCATATCCATATCACACAAAGGCATCAAAATCTTAAGCCAAGTATGTAACAGAAGCCATCAAACCATGTTGACTTGAGAGGAAAAGTGATTGTATTAATCCTTACATTATAACCTATTTTCCAATATGTATACATATATGAATTTAATGAATTTTACTAAAATAACAGTCACTCAAAATATCATTGGTAAGATGATAGACTTTTCCCATGGATGTACGATGTATAGGAGAGAAGTCACTATCAAATTGTTGAAAGAAACAATTTGTGCTTTTGGCTGCAGCTTGACACAACCAATTTGGTAAGTTTGCAGGTTATGGGTAGGTGTTTGTAATCCTTTAAAGGAAACATTATGGGGTTCCTATAAACGACAACTAGTGGAGGGGAATTCACACATGTAGCCTCATGCTACTATGATGGGGTCCATTTAAGGGTGTAAATGGTGGAGAATTGTTGACTGCCTTAGAATGACACAAAATATGTGCTAAGAAACTCAGGATTCTCCTTCATTCAAAGTGTTTGGAGAGAAATTACTGGAAGACTATCTTGCTAATTGAGAAATGTTTTATTTTCAAGTTTTTTTTTCTAAATCGTGAAGCCTTTTTCTTCTTACTAAAGAAAGAAGAAATGGTTCTGTCAAACAGTTCTTTCACTTAATACCTCATTTAAATATTTGTTTTCATTAAAATTTGTATTTGTTGCAAATAAGATAAAATTGATTGATGAAGGCCCTTGGCTTTAGGGAAGTAAAATATCTTTTTTCAACTCTGGTTCCCTAATATTTTCTAGCATCTTTTATCCCTTTTTCATCCCATTATGATCAAGGAAAAAGCCTTTTCACCTCATTTCTATACTGAGGTTTAATATAAGGCTCATAATAGTGTTCATCCAGGTCCTGTGCTTTGTACCACTTCTCCCCTACATTCGGAATCCTGGTGGCATCTGCAATAATGGAATATGAGATTGTGAATGCCACCCTAGCAAGAGTCACTTTGTTGTCCTGAATATGAGCTAAAAAAAGTCTGGTGAGCTCAGAGTGGTGTTGAACTCTCTCTACCTGCTCACAAAACTCATAGCAACCAAGATATCTAAAACAAGTGACAACCAACTGAGAGGCCTGCAATTCTCTGAGGTTTGATGGCTCCCCTCTAATAATTCTACCTCCATTGTGTGGTTTTCTCTGATGCTGAGGTCTATCAGTCGAAGTGTCACTGCCCGTGTGTTCCTCCTCCTCATAGTCTTTGTCCTCTCTATCCATGTTTGTAAGGCTTGAGATTGTATGAAGGGAATGAGTGAAAGTGTTTTAGGAGTGAGGGGATGGGAGATGGCCTAATGGGCTAGAAAATGCATGAGGGAGTAGTAATCATAAAAATGAGAGGGAGGGCTTGTTTTGTTTGAGAAATTGCCCTTGGGGAAGAGGGATAAAGGGATGGGGATTTTATGGAATAGGGATAAAGGGATAGGGAAAGAGTTTAGAGTTGTAATGACGAGTGATAGGAGGACTAATGGGGGTTTAGGGTTTTAGGCATAACTAGGGGAAATTTAGGGTTTCATATTCACCATGGGGGATGATGCTTAAATGTTTGAAATGAAAACCAAAACTATAGTGAGGGAGGTCAACTTACTTGCAAGGAAGCTAAGAGAGAGAAATTTCGAAGTTTCTTGAAGTTTTGAGGGCTTTCTGGCCCTTCTGCTCAACGCGTAGTGCCAGTGCCTAGATGTGCAGCACCAAGTTCTCAACGCGCACCACCAACCCTGCCTGCCTAAAATGCATAGTGCCAGTTTTCCTACGTGCAGTGCCACTCCACCACTACTTAAGATGCGCAACGCCACCCTCCAGAAGTGCAATGCCAACTCTCCTTCGCCCAAACTCACTCAACCTTTCCTCTTCTCCTCACTTTTTGACTTCTTGCTTGCCAAATGAGAATGATGAACTTGAAAATGAAATGTGAGGCCTTATATAGGAGTAAATTTTGATTTTTCACTTGAAAAACCCACTTTCTAATGTTTCTTGACCTTCTTCAAAACTCTGTTTTTAATGCCATTTCTTCTTGGTTTCTTTTAAGGTAAATGCTCAACTTGAACTGATTTTTTTTAGTGTTTCTTTGTCTTGTAGCAAGGAGAGATTATTTTGTGTAGCTGGGATAATTTATTACATAAAGTGACTTAAAATTACATAACAAATACAAATATACTCAAAATACTCTCTTTTCACTTCAAAAACATGTTATTGAGGTGAAAATTACATTAGGTTAAAAGATAATGATATAGTGACTATGACCCACAAGCCATCATGCTTGACTTATTTATCATCCTCATACCCTTGCTGACCTTTATTTACACCTTTAAATCATGCTCTTGACCTTTGTAATGAAACCCTAAGACCTAATGAAACATGCCCTATGACCTAATGAAAGCATGATTGCAAATTGACCATGAAACCATAACTGAAAACAACCTGAAGAAGGGTCAACAAGTATATTGTATGAGGGAGAAATTATATTTTCTAAGGAGAAGACAACCATCAGTGGATCAGTTCGACATGACCTAATGAAATGATGCAAGAATTTCAGTATGGGACCCCTAAAAATGAAAATGAAAAGAGGAAATCTTTATCCCTGATGGAAGTATGCAGATACTGACACTAATAAGGTTACAGGGAACCATGCTAATGATAAATACCCTTTAATTCAGAAGTTTGTATAGACCCCTCAACAATCATTTTGTAATTTTTGTAAATCTGTGGGCCATGATGAACACCATTGTAGAAGTTATGAGCTAATGATGGATAGAAACCCTACCTACAAAATGCAGGTAGAGAACTGGCCTCAGGATCAGGGTGCGGGAGCTACACAAGGAGGGTTCCAAGGCCGAGGACAAAGAAGAGGCATTGGACCAGGTTGAGGGCATTGGCAGGTAATCTGCTATCACTATGGTGAAGTAGGGCACTTCGCATGAGATTGTACAAACCCCACACATCCGTCATGTCAGTATTGTCAAAATTTTGACCATGTCATAGAGGAATGTCCGGTCCATATAGAGAAAATGCAAGAAAATAATGCACAGCCTCAGCAGCCTATGCAAAACATTCAAATGATGAGGGCTGAGCCATGCGAAGAAGATCACATTGTAAATATAGTGACCATAAGTGGTATGACGACTGGTGTAGATAAAGGTAAGCAACTGAGGATGCTAGATGGGTGTGCAAGGCTATTGAGAAGGAAGTATACTTTGATCTTAATCATGCTAAAGAAACCTACATGGAAGCAAAGAAGAACTTCATTGGTGCCTCTGCCTCAGGAAGTCAGGAGAAAATGCCAGAGACTAGTACGACGCAAGAGGTAGATCCTTTGGTACTAGCTACTTTTCTGAAGACTTATATGAAGTTATTGCATGATCAAAAAGCGATAGAAGGGTTGCAAGAGTTAATAGACAAGTGCACTAATAAAGAAAAGACTCCTACTGAACAACGCACAATAAGAAATATTGGTAAGCATAAGACGCAAACAAGGTGCGAGATGAGGTTGATTGCACAGATAGGCGAATAGGAAATGAACTAGGTAATCTTGGATCTGGGGTCTAATGCAAATGTCCTGCCTAAGAAGATGTAGAAAAGGATGGGGAGACCTGCGTTGCAGTGGTCTCCTATTCAGCTGCACATGGGAAATCAATAGAAGATTATCCCTATTGGGCGCTTATATGGTGTAATAGTAGACATTGAGGGTGCGAGCGCGCTGGATGACTTTGAGGTCATTGAAATAGTGGATGATAGTAACCCTTACCCCGCGCTACTAGGAATTGATTGGGCTATTGATATGAATGGGGTATTCAACTTGAAGAAGTGGAAGATGACATTTGAAAAGAAGTCGCTCAGGGTTGTAGTGCCACTAGATCCTGCAGAAGGAGCACATTATACTAAATCTGCTCACGATTATGTAGAAAGTGACGATGACCTAGATCAGATATACAAGATTAATGCATGAGATGAGGATTGGATCAATCCTACTATTGATGGATGAATTGTGTGGGACAGGGATAGCTCCTGCACCTCAGATTTGGATGAAGAACTTGAACACTGGCAGGATCGGCCGCATGAAGTCTCTACGCTCCGTTACAATATGATGACCAAATCACTGTGGTGTGCCTTGACTTAGGTAAGAAATCTTCCACATTGTGATGGTTTGACTGATGTGGAGTTGTTTCTAGATGAATTTGAAAGGGAAGTACCGGAAGAGCATCACTTCTAGGCACCAGAATTAGTGTTGTGCGCTATGCCTACTCGTTGGTGGGGTACACACAAGGAAAAAATTGTTGGATGGAAAGAATACAAAAGAATGATGAAGTTAAGGTTTGGGTATACTAATACTAGAATGACAAAAAAATACAGTGGGAAGGATGATCCGTGTGATCATTTGGAAAAATGGACTAAGCCTTGGGGAATAGAACCACAACTAGAATGGGTACACATTTTCTATCATACCTTAGATACAATCCCAATGAACTGGTATTTGGAAATGGAGCGTTGTCATGGAACGATTGAATGGGAAATTTTAAGGGAAAGTTTTCTATTAACCTTCGTATTTGAGGATGGATTTGAGAGCATTGATGAAGCACTCCAAGAGATAAAAGCAATTATATTCAGAATGCCAAAGGAACCAGTAGAGTAGGCTAAGCCTGATTGGAGTACATAGCTACTCCATGCGCTAGAATGTTATAATGTGATTGTTGAAGAAGAAGAACATGATCCGTGTATATTACAATTCCAGAGATAGAAGGACAATGTGAAGTCAAAGGACCGAGGATGGCGAACCCGAATATATATGAACCCTTGAAAACTCAATAAGTAAACATTGGCTCTGAAGGAGAGCCTAAGTTCACGATGACTATTGAGACGAAGATACAATTGATACAGTAGCTGAGATACTGTGCGAGTACTAGGATTTATTCCCAATGAAGTTTTCAGATTTGAAAGGGATCGTTGGAGATTTAGGTGTTATGAGGATTACATTGAAGCTGGATGCGAAGCCTGTTAAGCAGAGGCCTTATCAGCTAAATCAAAAATATAAAGAGAAGGTGTGCCAAGAACTGCATAAGATGCTATATGCTGGTATTATTGAACCATTTGGGGAATCCAATTGGGTAAGCTCGATGGTGGTCCAAGAGAATAAACGGAAAGGTGAAATCTGTATATGTGTAGATATAAGAAAGTTAAATGATGCATGCATGCATGATCCATTTACAACACTGTTTACTGACAAAGTGTTAGAGAATGTTGGTGGATAGGAGGCTTATTCATTTACTGATGGTTTTTCAAGATATCATCAAATAAATATCGCGCCAAAAGATCGAAGCAAGACAACCTTTGTGATGGAGTGGGGTTGCTTCCAATATATAGTAATGCCATTTGGATTGAAGAACATGACTACAATTTTCTCCTCAGTTGTGATCATGGCATTCAAAGAGTTTATTCATAAATTTCTGGAGGTGTATTTTGATGATTGGATTGTGTTTGGGTTGGTGAGGCACCATGTTGCAAGTCTACGCCTTATGCTGGATACATGTCGAAGGTATCAGATTGTGGTGAACTTGAATAAGTGCATATTTTGTGTTCCCTTTGGGATTTTGCTCAGCCATGTCATATGTAAAAAGTATTTATGGTGGAGCTTGCGAATATCACTGTAATTGTGAATTTAGAAGCTCCTAGGAATGTAAAACAGTTGCGCGCAACATTGGGGCACACTAGATATTACAGGAAGTTTATTAATGCATATGCTCAGATAACTGTGCTAATGGATAAGTAATTAAAGAAAGATGCGATGTTTTGTTGGGTTGACAAACGTTATTGCAACATGGATGTTCTAAAGGAAAAAATGGTGACTGCACCTATTTTGGTATTTCTAAACTGGAAGAAGGAATTCCATGTGCATGTAGATGCATCTTGCATTGCGCTTGGAGTGGTATTAACACAGGCAGGCAAAGGAGAGATTGATCATCTGATAGCCTTCACGAGCAGAAATTCATCCAAATATGAGAAGAATTATTCCACTACAAAGCGTGAAGGGTTGGTGATGGTCTATGCGCTGTAAAAGTTTAGGCATTATTTGTTGGGTGGACACTTTAAAATGTATACAAATCACTCCGCGCTGAAGTATCTGGTCACTAAGCCTGTGGTGGGGGGAAATATATACCAATGGTTACTATTGTTTCAGGAATATGAATTTGAAGAGATTATGAAGCCTAGAAGGTTGAATGTAGGTCTAGACCATCTATCAAGGATTGAAACAGGTGAAGAACCAAGTAATTTGCAGGAAGGATTGCCGGATGCGCAACTCTTTGCAGTGTGCACTATAGATGATCATTTCGCTGATATCATTCAATTTTTAACAAGGGGAACAACTCCTAAAGGTTATTCCACTTAGCAGAAGAAGGAGCTAGTAGTCCGCGCTGCATACTTTTTAGTGATTGTGGGTCATTTGTATAAGATGAAAATGGATGAGATACTGCGAAGGTATGTTCCATAGTTTGAATGTGCTAGTATCCTCACTGAAGCACATGGAGGAGTGGTAGGAGGTCACTATGCAGGGAAAGAAACCACACAGAATATTTTGCACACCGAGTTATGGTGGCCGACATTACACAAGGATTCTATGTCATATTGCAAGGAATACAACGCTTGCCAATGGACAGGGAAGCCCTCGCAAAGGGATAAATTTCCTTTAAATTCTCAGGTCATGCAGTAGATATTTGATAAATGCACCATTGACTTCATAGGTCCAATACAACCACTAGGAAAGAAGACAGGCACACAGTATATCATTACTATGCCTAAGTATTTAACTAGGTGGGTAGAAGGGCAGTCGATGAAGGATTGTACAACTGCTACTGTTGTGAAGTGTTTGTTTGAATATGTCTTAATGACGTTTGGAATCCCTAAGATATTGATGAGTGATAGGGGAACACATTTCTTGAATTCAACAATCAATGCAATGCTTGAAGAATTCCAGGTATATCATCAGAAGAGCACGCCCTATCGCCCATAGAAAAATGGAAGGGTGGAAGCCTTTAATAAAATTTTGGAGAATGCATTAACAAAGGTCTGCAATGCGCTGAGGAATGAATGGGATATGCGCATATCAGCAGGGTTATGGGCTTATAGGACAACCTGCAAGAAGTTGACACGCCAGATGCTGTTTATATTGGTCTATGGAAATGAAGCAGTGATGCCTATAGAGTATATTGTGCCAAGTTTACGTATTGTAACTTTGACAGAGATGGTGGATCGTGAGACCTTGGAAGATTCACCCTCTCAGATCATGGAGTTAGAAGAGGACCGATGTCTTGCAGGATTTCACCAGCAAGTGCAAAAGGAACATGAGAAGGCATGGCACGATAGGAATATTAAGCTGCACACTTTTAAGATAGATGATTTAGTGCTACTATACGACAACAAGTTCACCAAATTTTCAAGGAAAATTAAAATGCATTGTTTGAGGCCATATGTTATTAAGGAGCTCATAGATGGTGGCATAGTTCAACTCGCGAAGTTGAATGGGGAATCATTCCCTGGGAAAGTGAACGGAAGTAGGTTTAAGGTATACACAAGGGATCCTACCCCTACACAATAACTATATGGAAGTAGGATAGTCTTAGTAATCTAGGTAGCTCCAAGGGATTGCAAGAATATAAACTAAGCTCTGCGATGAAGTGAAAGACATGGTAGGAAGGTTGCATGACTAAAGATATGATTACGACAAGTAAAGCTGCGCTGGATGAGTTGCGCCATGGATGACGATACCATGAAGATGGGTTGAAATGTAGCTATTGGAGCTACTATTCATGATTTCATGGCAACAATTCTATTAAGAATACTAGGTAGGCACCATTTATGGAAAAGAATCTTTGAATATCTGCCACCAAAGATGCATTTATGATCAAGAATTGGAGGGAACGATCGGATTCGAATTCAAATCCTCCTATAAATTAAGCATGTTGGTCTGCCGAAGAACACTTTTCCCTCTAAGAAGTGTCTAGCACTTTGTTGTTTGAATTTTATGGGTCATTAGTTATAGCAGGATTTAGCGTCAAACCCAATCTTTGCAACATTACCCGAGTAGAACCAGAAGATTGTTCTTACCAAAATGACCGCTACAAATCTCAAGGAAGCTATGAGTTTTGAAGTTTCCATTTCTGATGCAGTGGGCCCTAAGATAACAATTATGGAAGCCACGCACACTATGCCTATGGCACTGAGGTTGCCTATGTTGAAGCAATCAACAACAAAAGAGAAGCAGCAGAAATCAATGCTAGTGAGACATTCACTAAGGAAGAACCAAGAGGTGCAACCGAAGGAGAAAAAGGATAAACAGCCGAAGAAAGTGGTAGATATAGAGGAGGAATAGTTCCAAGGTGTGGAGGAGTTGGATGCTGAGCAGGGCAAGCCTATTAAGTGTCTCCCAGAGTACATCCCTCCACGGAAAGGAAAAACCAAGGTCACAAAGGATCTAGATTATGGGAAATCCATGGTTTCGATGCCCCTATTTCCTGGATAGGTGCAATTTGAAGGTGTGATTTTAGCATGCATTCTGGTAAAGATGGAAGATTGGGACCTCACAAACCATGAGAGGTTTCCTCACTTGGCCACCAGTGAATATATGAAGAAAATATACTATGAGGAGATTGGAGTTACACAGTTGGAGCCCATGAAGCAGGTAAGAGGTGTTGAGTAGGTTGGGTTACTACACATGCTTTGCATGTTGCACTCTCATAGGTTGACTATCAATATGGTGTGCATGCGCCAACTACTCGCACTGCTGCACGATGGGTTCCTATGTCTTTGGGAGCCCATCCCTATTACAAATATGCTAATTCATCACATAACGAAGCTACCCTATAAAGGAGCGGACCCTGCCAAGGAGTTTGGAGGGAAGAGTGGAGAAAAAGAGTTAACTGATAAAATGAAGTCTGAATTTGGTCTCATTAAGAAGTCGCGCAGATATTCTATCCACTCCATTCAGGACCAGGCGGTGCAGTTCACTACCCAGATTCTTGTATGGAAGATCATGAGAAAATGTCGTGCGGATGAAGTTCTGGCGCCTACAGTATCATTAGCTTCCCTATGCATGAATGGAGTTCAATATAACTGGGTGAAGTATCTATGCAAGGAGTTCCTCGCGAAATGTCGCAAAGCTCAGGAGGACAATAAGCCCTTCCATTATGCGTGGGTTTTACTATCAATAGTCTTAGTAGCATGGAAGTTGCCAGAGGACATCTAGTTTCCTCTGCAGGTGGAAGATTTACCAGAGGCAATGAAGTTCACTTTGCTGTGGGAAACAAAGGATCCAGAAAGTATCAAGGAGTCAATTTTTTTTTGGATATTGATGGAGATGAATCTTAGAACAGTCATCAGTCAGCACCTAAGGTTGTCCCCAACCTTGATGTAGTAGTTGATGGCCTTCGCAGAGTTCAAGGCCAATTTCCACAACGTCTCAATCAGGGCATGGAAGGACCTGAAGCATATCTAGCACAAGTTCCCATATTTAGTATCAGAAATAGATGTCTAGGAGATCGTGGGAAGTTGGCCACTAGAGTGGTGTTAACCCACAAAGCTTGGTGTAGGGTCTAGTAAGGGGGCTGAAAGCTCTGCTGCGTACACGTGAAAAGAAGTAGCTCAGAAGGCAACGTGTGCTCTAACTGAGCATAAGAGGAAAGAAGTTGCTACTAAGACAACTACAGAGAAAGAGTGCACTGCGAAGGAGCTTGCAGAAGCAGAATGCACTGGTACAGAGGAACTCGAAAAATAGGCTTCCCATCATACAGATGAACCAGAACAACTAGAGCAAGGAGGAGGTAATGGAGAGGAGCACATCACTACCTTCACCCTAAAGAAGCGCAGAGCATAGATGATTGTTGGGCCGTGAAAGAAGCATAAGTCAGATAAGCACACGCACATCAACCCAATGGTCCTCACAGAATGGGATCTCAATGAGATCAGTGACAAGGTCAGAGACACAACAACAACGTTGTGGCAGCAGTTCGAGCAACAATATATGTAGACGCTAGGGGGCATCTAGAAGGATCTGTGTGAGATATAGATTTGGACCAGTAGGATTTAGCCGAACGTTAGGCAAGCGAGTAGGGTGCAAGTGAGCCTAGTGCAAGGGAGTAGGACAATAACAAAGATGGAATGAATTGTGGATCTCAGATTCATACCTTTACTAGAAGGGTCTATTCACATGGATTCAGAGGAGGACCATGTTGTATTAAGTACAGTGAAGGACATGGGAGTCAACTTGGATGCGCTGCCACTTCAGACTCTCCATGCGCTGAATCAGGGGGTTTCAAATGAGTTAAGGATCAGAGAGTTGCACACCCTTGCAGTCATAAGTGAGTTCAAGGTGAATAATGAACAAATGTTTGCAAAGAAACATCAAGTGCTGAAAGAAAATGAGGAACTACAAGCATGAAGTTAGAGCCTAGAGACAACCATAGAGCGGGCTTGCAAGATAGTTCCTAAATTGAACATCTTGGAGGATGCCACAGCTACATCAAAAATCATAAAATTGGTTGTTGTGATCTGCGCGTCGAAGGATGAGATTGGTAGAACTGAAGTGGATAAACTTGCAAAGGCTGAACAAAAATATCCAAAAGACACAGCGTAAGTATGATGAAGTTCGAGTGACTGCGCGCATATTGGCGCCAGCACAACGCCTCATGAAATTGCAGGAAGGCAAGCAACTACAATCACAGATGGAAGAACTACAAATGAAAGAGGCCCTTTTGAAGGCCAAATTACAACCATGGATAGAGAAAGCTTGCCAACTTACTCTATCGCTTTAGGAAAAATTAAAGGTACTATAGTAGACATAGCAAACAATGCACCTAGCAGTGGAAGGCCTGACAACAAAGAAGTTGGTAGAGGAAGTGTAGTAGGTCGTGGTGTAGAGCACTGCTGACATAGCAACATTACAGGTTGAGTTAGGTTGCCTCCACAACACAATCTAGGTGCTAGACGAGTCACTCGAGGGAAAATCACCATATTTGTGCTGGGGGCCTATTGCGATAGGGTGTTCGGGGTCAGTTTTGGGGTTAATTGAATCCAATTTTGTAAACGTTTTGTAAATAATGTAAAGTCTCTGCGAAATGTGGATGCAAAGCACACATCTAGATAGGAGTCAAAAGGGATTTAGCCCCTTGTTTGGGTAAGTGATAGGTCGATTGTTAAGACTCACCCATGGTCCGCAGACCATGGTATTGTATGGGAAATGCTATATATTTGAGTCATAGAAAATCTAGATGAGGTAGTTAGTAACTAAGACAAGTCAAGATAGAGATTGTTTTGGGCAAGTGCTAAGGCAGGAAGGCTCTGCTTCCTATACTTAGGCGAAAGGGGAAGGCTCCTACAGCTGAGTGCACATAAGGCCATGGAAAGTTTGTAGCTGAGTGCATGAACCCCTGTAGTTGAGTGCGTACGGTAAAGAAGTCTGTAAATTGAACGTTGGAACTGAATAAAGACTAAATTTGGAAAAATATCTTACATCTAAGTATTATTTTTAATTTTGTTTACGTTATGTTGTGTCACTCAATAATATGTTTTCTATGAAATAATGTGTAAATGTTGCATGAATCTATTGAATCTATAGTGTTTATGCGTGAACTAAGTGATTATATGTTATCGCGAAGATAAGGGTTAGTTTTGCTATCATTTCTGATGAATTGGATATATTTGTGTGAAGGAAGACCTAGGGTTATTAACTAATGCATGGAAGTAGATAGACTATTTTCTTAAGGTCTATAAATATTGATCGCAGACCTTCGCGAAGGTCTAGAAGCCATTTCCTTATAATTGTAGTAGCGAGCCATAGAAGGATACCAATCTGCGGAAAGGTAGATCTGAGATACAAGGGCCTAAGACCACTTATCACACTATCTTTGGATGCAAAAACCTGGTTCTAGCATCCCCCAACTGCTTCGGGTGAGACTCTAGCTTGTGTTATCAAAGTTTTTTCTAAATGGGCCAGCAGTTAGGGTTTTGTTGGTTGGCGCAAACAATGCTAAACCTGGTGTTACATGGAATTTTCATCTACGGATAAACACATTTTCCCTAGGTGGATGACTACAGCTAGAACAACAGAAAGAAAGTAGTTTAACCTTTTCTTATAGAAGATATATGAGATGGATGAACTTACTTGTTGCCTCTCGCTTCCTTGATCTCTTTTGAATCTCTCACATCGCTCCCACTTGAACTAAACCCGCTCAAAATGTACTTTCATCAAGAGAAATAGAAACAAGAAATGATCAAAGCATACATGATCTATCGACTATAGAACAATGGAATCAAATACATTGAAACACATAATGATCACATATATGAACAATCATATGAGAGAAGTAATAACCTCTTTATTAATTTAGAAGGAAGAGTATCACCCAATACAGTTTGATCATGTGGCACTCCTCCAGCTTTAGGCCAACCCTCACCACATCAAAAGCACAACACTCCAGTAGCATAACATTTCTTATCATAAACTCAATCCTCAAAACAACAAAATTTCCTTACAAACTTCATATTCTAGCCTCCTTGATCACTATGACAAGTGCCTAGTTTATAGGAAATGGAGGTAGTTTTGTCATAAATGAGGGTATTGAATAGCCTTCCAAACTTGGATTTAGTTTCCATGGAGAAAGGGATGAGAGGAAAGGAGGTTAATGAATCCTTAGCCTATCCAATTTCGAGCTCATAGGAGGGGATAAGAGATGGGAACCTTCTAGAATCATCTAGAATGAAGGAATATTCCTAGAACCCTATGCAAATTTCACTCAATCTCGCCCAACACAGGCTAAACAGGGCATAAGTGCACTACAGTGCAGGCCACATTGTGCCTGCCTACTCTGCAGTGCACTATCTCAAGGCTTAGGCTACGCTGGTGTCCCAAGGAGGCATTTCAGGAAGGCTTTAGGCCATGAAACTTTCATAGAAGGAGACATTCAATGAGTTCAATTCTCTAGGGCATGTAACAACTGAATTAGGGTTTGATGAGCCCTAATAGTACTGATATGAATGTCAAGAGTGATGTGCCCAAATAGACCTGTAACAGTTGCCCGCTAAAGCATGAAGTCGAAAATGATAGCGTTAGGTGATACTCTTTACGATGTGACGGAGAGGAACTGAAGCGAAAGGTGACTTGCATCGATTACAATACATAACATCATGATATTTTGATTTTTTCGTGAATTGCTGAGGGAAGGCATACCCATGTTCAACATATAAACTTTCATTACATGTACATAAATTAGATAGTCATCTACAGATATAGACCCTTGATAGGATGACCATCTATGTAAATCCATCGTACAAATGATTTAGTACTCTCCTGAAATCGCAACCCAGATGGATGAAACTAGATCTAGGGTCTTCTATCTTGTCCAATCATTAACTCAAGTACAAATCTAGCCATATGAATATGTGATCTGAAGTCGAACATGGGAAGACACCGTGTGATTACCAGCCGAAGATATAAGCCGTTAATAGACGCAAGAGAGATCACCGAATAGATGTTTTGGTGTAGAAAACCATACAAAGTCTTCTGGTCGAAGCCCAGTGATGTCAACCTATTGTTGGAAGTGAGAAACTTGCCATTGATGTATGCAAGCCTCAAGGTACTGGAAGGGTGTTTCTAAGTCAACTTCTTAGATACTGTGTTGATGTCGACAAGAAGCGACTCATTGCAGGAGGGCCTTGATGTATCCCACATCAACAACACGAAACGACTGTAATGATTTTGGAGACAAAATGTAACTGATGACACAAGGTTCAGGAATGTCGGTCATGAAAATGAAGGTTTATGAGTATTGCAAAGGATGAAGTTTTACTAAGTGACTTCTCTTGAACATGTCGGCGACACTGAATGAATTAGCAGCATTGACCCAAAACCAAAGTGATGGATGGTGTGATAGACCATAGGTATGATAACCATCAAGCAGATAACCCAACCCAAATAGTCATAGAGATGAAGTGAAAGTGTCATGCTCAAGAGCGACTTGCTACCATAAAGTGATTTACCGCTTTTCCCATTTTCCCTAGTCATTGTTGACCAGTACCTCTTTATTTTTTAACAAGCTTTAGGAGGATAACATATGCTTGTAGTGTAATTCCACCCTTCGAGTGAATCCATCACTATGTGATGTTTTAACGAGCCTAGCGAAGATGAAACTTAGTCTTGCCATGATGGACAAGTTTGTGGCTATTTGATGCTTTAACAAGTTTAACGACAATGAGAACTTGGTCCTTTTCATGTTTAGAGAGTTTGAAAAGGGACAAAAAAAAAAAACTCCACAAGTTCTTTTTTGTAAATTTGTCTCTCAAGTCCGAAAAAGCGTAAAATAATATAAGAGAGAACCTATTAACCATGTTCGATCAACATATTCCTTTTTCATAAGTAATCTGTCTCAGTCTGGAAAAAAGTTAAACTTATACTGAGTAGATGTCGTTTCCAATCCGTTTACGAGCTGAAAAGGACAAGTGCTCAGAAATATTTTCATATTTCAAGAGTCTGAAAAGTGCTAAAAGAGGAATCTGATTAGAGGAACGAGTGATGTCTAGGATAGAAATTGGTTCCGGTGATTTTGGAACTTCTCAAAACATGTTGATTTATGTGAAGAGGCTAGCTAATAAGACCACTCATTGCAAGTGTTCCTCAAAAAGGGTAAGACAACAAGTGAAAGCGTATGATCGACCAAGCAGATAGTGACGATGGAAGGAGAAAAACCAAGGTTCATCTGATGGAAGAGACTAATAGAATGGAAATAATGAGGGTTAAAATGGAGATGGGTTCATTTTTAAACAATCTTAAACCATAGGGAACTATGCTTGGATTCAATTTCATGTTCACACTAGCTTGAAATGAAAAAATATGCTTGGATTTAGTTTGATGTTTACACAAGCTTGAAATGAAAAACTATGCTTGAATTTAGTTTCATGCCCCCAAGATGATGACTCAATTCTAGGTGCATGCCCCCCCAAGCTTCATTGCATTCACCTAAGTTGACTACTCATGGATATTAGGTGGACGGAATGAAGGTTCATTTACAATATCAAGTGAAAGACTCGACTGGGATTTTATGAGATCTAATCAAAGACTCGATATTGGAACTTTGCTCCAGGGGACCTTGTTTCATTTTTTAATGAGCTTGACACAAGACAAGGAACTCTACTCAGATTCCTTGTTTTATTTTTTAATGAGCTTGACACAAGATAAGGAACTATGCTCATATTCCTTGTTTCATTTTTTAACGAGCTTGACACAAGACAAGGAACTATGCTCTGGGACCTGTTTCATTTTTTAATGAGGTTGACATAATAAAAGAACTATCCTCATATTCTGTGTTTCATTTTTTAACAAGCTTGACACAAGACAAGGAACTATGCTCATACCTTTTTTTTCATTTTTTAACGAGGTTGACACAATACCATGAACTCTCCTCATATTCCTTGTTTCATTTTTTAATGAGCTTGACACAAGACAATGAACTATGCTCATATTCCTTGTTTCATTTTTTAACAAGCTTGACACAAGACAAGGAACTATTCTCATGGGATCCTTTGTTTCATTTTTTAACGAGATTGACACAAGACTAGGAACTATCCTCATATTCCTTGTTTCATTTTTTAATGAGCTTGACACAAGACAATGAACTATGCTCATATTCCTTGTTTCATTTTTTAATGATCTTGACACAAGACAAGGAAATATGTTCATGATTCCTTGATCATGACCCATAATAGGTCATGACTTCTAAGAGGTTCTCATCAGATGGGAGAACAATGTTTTGGAAGGGATACGTAGCAAGGAATCCATTAGGGAGATATGGTTCTGTACATAATGCACAACATCACAGAATTGATCATCAGTTGATGTAGGCATGGAAAGGGTTGCCACATAATTGATCCGTGGCGAGGAAGATACCATTAGGACAAAAGGACAATTTAGGGAAGATGGTTGACTGGAAGCCATATTTGGACCGAGAAATGAAAGCTGGTCAATGGTGACAATTCTTCCTTCATGCGGGAAACACATCACTCGAAAGAGTGTTGAAACAATAGCTCCCATGTCATAAATGTATTCGTGCCCAAGAAGTAAATTGTAATATAAAGGGCTTGGGACTACCATCACATTGAGATAAACAATTTTTCCTCCCAAAGTAATAGGCAATTGAGAAAGGATCCCTAATGGTTGACTGGTTCCTCTGTTAAAAGCCAACGGATTCTGGGTAACAGACACAAGTGGTGGTGAACCGAGCACCTGCCAAGTAGTAGAGGAAAGGATACCCACAGATGCACCTTCATTTATAATAGTGCTAGATACAATCATATTATAAACCTGTACTATGATCTGGAAAGGCACATGAGAAGGAAGATGACATCCTGTCAGTCAATTCCAATCAAAGGAAGCGACCAGACTACTTGGAGGGGGTTCCGTAAGAATGTGAGAATTACCCCCCTGAGTTATGAGAACTGGAGGATTTTCCTCCTATCTTGATGGAACAGGAGGGTTGCCTGCAAGCTCATTGGAATATGAAGAAAATAAAAGAACCTGAGTGGTATCATACTTAATCTCTATTGGAAAGGTACAATCAATTGAAGGTGAAATCGGGTCAACTGTTTCCTCGACCTGTGATTGGTTAGGTATAACTCATGGGATTCACATTCAGAGAGAGTGGGTTTGACTGACAGTTGATTTGGTTCAATCACTTCATCAACTAGTGAAGGATTAAGGGAGAGTCTCCCGTAACCAGATGGAAGTCATTGCGGAGAAGTAGGATGGTTATCCAACACTTTTTGGGCTTCATCCAGATAGGGACAAAGGTGAATGGGGTGATTCCCTTCGCATAACCTATAGGGAAACTTAACTTTACCCTTCTTTCCATGAACTTTACTACCAATAGTTGATTGTGTGTCACCAGCATGATCTCTAGAAGTTGATGACACAGGATAATGTAAACAAGAAGAATATTGTTCTAAGATTTGAGGAATACCAGAACAATTTCGAAGAATATGGTCTCCCATACAAAGTTTGCAAGGATATCGAACTTTGTGAGGCTTATCAGACAGTTTCCCATCAGAATTTGCATTCAAAGCAATGGTTGCTTGGTTTCCCCCCTTAATTTTCTTCTTCTTCTTCTTCTTCTTCTTCTTTTATCCACCTAGTTACTAGTGTCAATACTTTCACCAAGCGAAGAGGAAGAAGGTGAGGAAGAAACAACCGACGAAGAAGGTAAAGGGTCAACTTTGGAATCAACTGGATGTTGATTTTGTCAAGTTGTAGGAATATTCAATTGTGGGGCCAAGGAGGTTGAGAAAAACCATACTTGAAAGCCGATGGTAAGTCCTAGAATAATGTAGCCATATAAGGAACAATAATATTTTCGAAAGGAGGAAAATGAATAGGATTCCCATCAAAAGGAATTCCTTGATCGATGGACTCTGGAGTTGTTGGCATATGTCTCAACCTAATATCAACTAAGGAGAGACGTGGAGGATGTTACCCGTGGTCAATTAATTTTATTTTAATCAAAATAACATAACAAAACAAAAGAGGGATAATCTTGGCAAAAGGATTACCAAGTAACTGTGAACTGCAATATACTACCTCAGTAAACCAAGGACTTACATACATGTAGGAAATCTCCTCGACTATTGTGTTCGGTGTATCACAGTGTACAAGGCAGCTGACTCAGTTACCTATGGATGGATAGGAACCTAATGTAGTCCTCCCATATATACTTGAAAGTACATGGAGGCCTAATCTGTGTTAGCACTGTCTAATGTGAAACCGCATAGTGAGAGCATTCCTTTATACCTTTTGTACTATAACACCACTCTATATACCCGAAGGTATGTGGAAGAGATATGATATACTTACATACGTGGAATGAAGTATCACACGCGAAGTGTATCGCAGAAAATTAACGATAGCTACTATGTTTTATGACGTTGAAACACGTCTCTAGCCTAGAACCTCTAAATGTTATGTGTTAAGCTACAATGCTCCATTAGGTTAATTGATATAAATTTTAAGTTGATCTTCTTAATAATTTTCCTTTCAAGGTTCACCACATGATGTATGTTTTCAATTCCTAAAATGCAACTAACATGAGAAACATTCTTTCATTTTATTTGAAGAATGAAAACCATAGCTAGTAAGGGATAGAGGAATCAAATCTTTGACAAAGAGCAAAGAGCACCCCTAATGCAATTTCCCTAGCTATTCCTATCAAGCATTCACAAAATACAATATGCACAATGCAAGTTTTATTTTCAGTCCCTTTAATGTTTATATCAACAAGAGATACAATCAATCAATACTTTTCGCAAGAAACGAAGACTTTACAACAGGTCCTTTTTGAAAGAAATGAAGGCTTTACGACACTTCCTTTTCAGAAAAGATTAATCGACTATAAGCTAACTTTGACAATGAATTGATAATGATAAAGAAATCATTTAAGAAACACTAAACAATCAAGGCCAAATTAGGGCTAGGAGGAGAAATACAACTTGATTTCAAAACTAGAAGAATCATTGATCTTTCAACAAGCAAAAATAGAAGCAACTTTGGAAAAATCAAGCCAAAGGTGGGTTTTTTAGCCTAAGAGGAATCAGCACAGGCTACAGTGGGAGATAGTGCACTACAGTTCACTATCTCTAAGCTAGGGGCTACTCTGCAGTGCACTATGTCAAGACCAACACTGCGCTGGTACCAGAGAGTCAAATCAAGAGACGTTCAAGCACAATTTTTGACTAAAAAAACTTCAAGAAGACTGAAATAAGATCAATAAAGCTAAGAAAAGTCTACTATGGTGTGATATGATGAGGGTAATCCACCAAGAATGATATTCATTCCCCAGTATGGTCACCAATTTGTTATATGGAATTTGCATCTATGGATAAACACATTTTCCCTAAGTGGGTGACTACACCTAGAAGAACAGAAAGAAAGTAGTTTAACATTTTCTTATTGAAGATAGATGAGATGGAGGAACTTACTTATTGCCTTTCACTTCCTTGATCTCTTTTGAATCGCTCCTGTCGCTCCCACTTGAGCTAAATCCACTCAAAAGGTACCTGCATCAAGAGAAACAAAAACAAGAAACGATCAATGCATACATGATCTATCAACTATAAAGCAATGGAATCGAAGACATTGAAACACATAATGATCACAGATATGAACAATCATATGAGAAAAGGAATAAGCTCTTTATTAATGTAGAAGGAAGAGTATCACCCATTATAGTTCTATCCTGTGCCACTCCTCCAGCTTCAGTCCAAACCTCGCCACATCAAAAGCACAAAACTCCAGTAGCATAACATTGCTTAACATAAACTCAATCCTCAAACCAACAGGATTTCCTTACAAAATTCATATTATAGCCTCCTTGATCACTATGATGAGTGCTCAATTTATAGGAAATGGACGTGGTTTTGTCATAAATGAGGGTATTGAATGGCCTTCCAAACTTGGAGTTAGTTTCCATGGATCAAGAGATGAGAGGATAGGAGGTTAATGGATCCTTAGCCTATCCAATTTCAAGCTCATAGGAGGGGATAAGGGATGGGAAGCTTCTAGAATCATCTATAATGAAGAAATATTCCCAGAACCCTATTCAAATTTCGCTCAATCTCGCCCAGCGTAGGCTAAAAAGGCCCCAAGTGCACTGCAGTGCAGGCCACAGTGGGCCTGCCTACTCTACAGTGCACTGTATCATGGCTTAGGCTACGCTGGTGTCCCAAGGAGGCATTGTAGGAAGGCTTTAGGCCATGAAACATTCATAGAAGGAGGCATTCAATGAATTGACTTCTCTAGGGCATGTAACAACTGAATTAGGGTTTGATGAGCCGTAAGAGTACTGATCTAAATGTTGAGAGTGATGTGCCCAAATATACCTATAACACCTGGGTCAAGCCCCCTTAAGCCAATAGACTACAATAAGACCTTTGCTTCATCTGCTAGGTAAAATACCATTAAATCTATTGTTTATAATGTTTCATATATGGGTTGGAATTTACCTCAAATGGATGTAAAAATTGTAGGTTTTAACCCTATACAGAAATTACTTGCATACGAATTCTATAACACATAAAATAAACAATGCGGGAGCATAACACATAAAACACATATACACAGATATTTTCCCCTTGATCCCAAAACCGTGACTACCAGCTTGATTTTTCATTATTTTCCTTTCCATGTTATAATACATATTTATACATGCTTAAGCATCCAATACCATGGACCAAAAACCATCGCGTCCAATACCATGGACCAAAAACCATCGCGTCCAAAAAACATGTGTAAAAATCATGCACAAAACCATAGATGGGTCCACCCAACCTAACATAGGGTCCAAACTTAAACTTTTCCGAGCCGCTACCCCAAACCCCATAAAGTGGGGTTACAGGTACACCTCAAACCCCCTGTGACCCCCCCCGCTACACAATCAACGCAACAAAGGGGGGCTTCGCCCCCCCTCTAACCCGTTGGTTAACTACGTGGGCTAGTCATGGAAAGAATATAACACAACCCAACATTCTCCCATTTGTTGTTTTCTTTCCATAGGGGGCCAGAAGAGAGCTTAGTCATTTTTCTAGCCTTGAAATGCCCATTGTCTCTCTACACCAAGGGAACTTCTCAGAGTTCACAGACTTTGTCAATGCATCCACAGTATTCTTCAAAGTGTCCACCTTTACCAGCAACACCTTGTTGTCTTCTATCATATCCCTCATAAAGTGATATTGAACATCAATGTGCTTTGTATTTGAATGATATGCGGGGTTCTTTGCCAAGAAAATTGCACTTTGGTTGTCACAATCTATCCTTATAGCTCCTTGTACTAACCCCATACTTGAACATAATCTCTGAAACCAAACTGCTTCCTTGCTTGCATGAGTGGCTGCCATGTATTCTGCCTCTGTAGTTGATAGTACCACTACAGATTGTTTCTTACTCATCCTATTAACTACCCCTCCAAATAGGTTAAACACATACCCACTTGTAGATCTTCTCTGATCCAGATCTCCAGCCCAGTCTGCATCAACAAAGCCATGAATATCCAACATTCTGTCCAATCCTGATCTTCCTTGGTAACACAAACCATAATCACTAGTGCCACACAAATACTTGAAAACCCGCTTCACTGTTGTCCAATGCTCCTTCCCTGGTTTTGACATAAACCTGCTCAATATTCCCACTGCATGTGCAATGTTTGGTCTAGGACAGACCATTGCATACATCAAGCTATTGACTAGAATTGCATATGGAACACGAGACATGTCCTCTTCCTCTTCTTGTGTCTTCGGACACTGTTCAGCAGATAACCTCACACCTACAGGAATAGAAACCTTCATTGGTTTACTATCCTGCATATTAAACCTCTGCAGTATTGTCTCGACATACTTCCTCTGGTTTAACCAGAGCTTCCTCTTTTCCCGATCTCTTTCAATTTCCATGCCCAAAATATAGCTTGTAGCACCAAGATCTTTCATGTCAAATTTGGAGGACAATTGGGTCTTCAAATCCTAGATAATTTCTTTGTCATTTCCAACCAGCAACATATCATCCACATACAAGACCAAATAAATAAAACAGTCACCAATTAATTTAAAATACACAGAGTGATCTGCTTTTCTTATGGTGAAGCCAAGTCCTCATATAAATGTATCAAATTTCTGATACCACATCCTTGGTGATTTTTTTAACCCATACAGAGACTTCTTTAACTTGCATACCAGTTCTTTCTTACCCTTCACCACAAAGCCTTCAGGTTGCTTAAGGTATATTTCCTCTTCCAGATCCCTGTGAAGAAATGTTGTCTTCACATCCATCTATTCTACCTCAAAATCAAAAGCAACAACAATAGATAAAAGTAATCTAATAGAAGTTACCTTGGCAACAGGAGAAAAAATATCACCAAAATCAATTCTCGGCACCTGGGAATAACATTTTGCTACCAACCGAGCTTTGTATTTCTCCACCTTTCCTTCTCCATTTTTCTTCTTCTTGAACACCCATTCGCTGCCAATGGGTTTCCTTCCAACTGGAAACTCCACCAGATCCTAAGCCTCATTTTCATGCAAAGATGCCATTTCATCAACCATGGCCTCTTTCCAGAGTTTACCATCCTCTGAATCTACTGCTTCCTTCATAGTTCTGGGATCATCGTCAGTAATAGATAAAGAAAAATTTGAACAGAAAGAAGATGGACTATACCTTTCTGGCTACCTTCTTTCTTGAACTGATCTTCTCACACCCGGAGTTTGTGGCTCTTCATCTTCTGATTCCTCCTCTGTTGTAGAGTCTAATTCTTCCTCCTTAGCTCAAACTCTATCTTCCCAGGTTCCTTTGGTTGGACTTCATGTTTAATAACATCTTTTACCTCTCTGAACACCACATCTCAACTATACACAACCTTCCATGTGATTAGGTTCCAAAGCTTATAACCCTTTAAACCATCGTCATACCCAATAAAGAAGCACTTTTCAGATTTACTATCCAACTTGGTTCGTTTCTCCTTTGGAACATGTACATATGAATCACATCCAAATACCATCAGATGTGAAATAGAGGGTTTCTTACCAGTCCATACCTCTTGTGGAGTCTTATCCTCCAACGCTAATGAAGGTGACCTATTTACCAGGTAACATGCAATATCCACCGCCTCTACCCAGAATTCCTATCCTAACCTAGCACCATTGAGCATGCTTCTTGCCCTTTCCATCAACATCTTATTCATTCTTTCTACAACTCCATTTTGCTAAGGTGTATATGGAGTATTCTTCTGTCGTGCTTACCACACTTCTTATAGAATTCTTCAAATTCCTTGCTACAAAACTCTCCACCATTATCTATCCTCAACACCTTTATCTTCTTCTCTGTCTGATTTTCCACAAGAGCCTTAAATTCTTTAAACCTGTCAAAGGCTTCAGATTTCTTCTTAAGGTAATATATACATGTATTCCTTGAGAATTCATCTATAAATGATACATAATACACAGACTTACCCAACGATGGAACCTTCACAGGTCCAAACACATCACTGTGCACAAGTTCTAATATCTGTTTCGCCCTCTTACTACCAGAGGCGAAACTCACCTGATTCTACTTCCCATATACACAATTTTCATAGAAATCAAAATCGAGAGAGCTATTACTCATACCTTCTACCATAACTTTAGCATGAAGTATTCAAAGGCTCTTCTCTCCAATATGTCCAAGCCTTTGATGCCACAACATGGTCTTCTCTCCAGAGACCACTAGATTTTCTACTCCACTTTCAGGAACCACAGAACTGTTGCACCCATCAATAACAATGCTACCTTGCAACTTGTACAGAGTTCCAATTCAAACTCCCCGCATCAATACCAATGATCCTCGAACCATTTTATAGGTATCCTTCTCGAACACTGTTTTTACACTTGCATCATCCAGCTTGCTTATAGAAATCAGATTTCTGGCCAATGCAGGAATATGCAGAACACCTAGAAGTATTCTAAACCTTCCACCTTGCAACTTCAACTTTACTTTTCCGCAACCAATGATTCTAGCCTTCCTATCATCCCCTAAGAAGACATCACCACCATCATATTTCTCATACTCACAGAACCACTCTCTATGGGGAGT
>APFE031055672.1:37810-52404 GCA_000404065.3 Pinus taeda | reverse complement strand
CAAAGTCTCGCTTCTTCTGTTTGAACTTTTGCTCAATTTTGACAGCGTATCGGTATGTTGTGCCGAGTGAGGAGATGTTCATGAACTCCATCTATTCCTGGATGTATCTATGTAGGAATCCGCATTATTTGAGTACCGGATGCCTCAGAATCTTTGATACTGAACTATGTGCGAAGGGTATGAAATTTTTTTTTGAACTCCCACACATCTTGGTCTCGTCCCTGCCGCAGTGTGGTCCATCTGATGTATTTGTCCTCATAGCTTTTGATAAGGTAGTACTGCTCGTTGATGGGATCCTGGAGTGAATCCCAAGTGGGTGCGGCTGAAAATAGTGAGCTGGTACTTTAATCCTTTTGCTCGCAGTAGGTTTCCCACCAGTCCTTGACGTGGGGGCTACTTTGAGAAGAGTGAAAACAATCTTTTCCCAACTTGAAAATTCATGAACAGAAAAATATCCTTCTAGTAGATTTAACCATTTATCTACAGCATCTGCGTCTATTTGACCCTTGAATATGGGGATTTCAAAATTAACTTATACCTTAAAATGCGTGGCATTTCCAGAGTAGCTACTGGAAGCCGATATGTCACCTTTGGGTAGCCGGTGAAGGATCTGCGCAAATTTGTCCATCATCGCGTTCCGTTGTTTCTCGAGGGCTTCTTCGAGCAAGATTTTGATAGGATCTCCTGCCCCCTTGTCTTTCTTCTCATCTGCCATGGGAGGCCGTCGGGATTTTCGATGTTGGTATTGCAAAGGCTCGACCAGTTCAAGCCCTAACTCCTTATATCCTGACCTCATTGGGGACATGCAAAGAAAAATAGAGAAAAAGCAAACTACTCTGATACCAATGATCCAGATTTAAACAGGAATGCAACAAAATATAGAGATAACCATATACATAAAGATGCAGCAGAAATAATCCTTCATTTCATTAATGGAAAATACTAAATATGCTTACAACCAGAAATGGAAATAAACCAGCTAGGGCGATGGTAGCTTATCTTTGAGAAGAGATGTGGTAGCTACATGCCTCTGAACTCTCTTACAATGAGGCTCGAAGGTCTATTTATTGTTAAGAAACAATGGAAAACCCTTAACATTCCAAAACCTAACCCTAGAAGACGAAATGCCAAACTGTGGGCCTTGTTTGGGTAAATTGGTACATCAACTTCCTGGGGTCGTAATTTTGGCATATGATCTTCATTTGATGCGTACAATAGCTCGTTAGAAAGATCTATCCGAGCACTACCACTTTAGGAGGCAACATTGTCCATGTACCCATGTTTCCCCAGATTTCCCAAAAAACGTCATTTAGGGCCTCAAAACGGCTCCAGAAGTTGAGGACTCGAAAAACTGCTAAAAATAGTAAACTGTGCTACAATTTAGGAAACTGGAAAAGTTGAAAGAGACAATTGTGGGGGTCCAAATGGGATAGGTGGGTGGCCACCAACATCCACCTGGATCAGTTTTACAAGTTTGAGTACCCTAGAGAGCTTGTCATGGATCAGGGAACTCAATTCACCTCACACATGATTGAGAATCTATATACCATGTATGCTTTAACCCCATACGTAAATTACCTGCATACGAATTTTAAAAGTATAAAATAAAAAATGGTGAGAGGATAACACATAAAAGAAATATACCCAAAGATTTTCCCCTGGATCCCAAAACTGGGACGACTAGATTGATTTTTCATTATTTTCATTTCAATGTTAGAATATATATATATAGATGATGAATCATCCATAAAATCCAATACATTAACCCTGGATTAGAACATAATCATAGTTCCCTTTAACATGAGTACAAAATACCATGGACCGAAAACCATCGCGCCCAAAACCACGTGAAAAATCCATGCACAAAACCATAGGTAGCTCTGCCCACCTAATATAGGGTCCAAAAGAAATTTCTTTGGGCACTGCCCCAAACTCCGTGAACGGGGCTACCTTCCCCCTGCATACCCCTTGATAGGGGTCATATCCAACCCCCCAGCAACACCCTACGCAATGTACAATGGGGGCTATCTCTCCCCTGTGCGTGGGCCAGTCATGGAAAGAATATAACACAACCCAAAAAAACAAGCATAATATCAAGAATAGGAAATTAACTCCTTACCACCCTTAGAACAATGGAAAAGTAGATGTTACCAAAAAAGCATTGGAAAGGATTCTAAAAAAGGTGGTGAGTAGCGGCAGGAAATATTGGGCTAAGAGACTAGGAGAGGCCACTTGGCCCTATAATAGAACTAGGAAGACAACCACTAGCTTCAGCGCTTATGGATTTGTCTATGGGAAGAAGGCTCTCCTCTTCATTTATTTTAAGTAGAACACTTTAAGCATGGAAACAAAATATGATTTGGACGTTATAAGGGCACAACCAGAGAGACTACTCTAGCTCAATGGGTTAGACGAATTTATGATGCACGCCTTCCTACACACAGAGGTAACTCAAGTATAAAGAAAGGTTTGGCATGAAAAAAATATCAATGAAAAGCTGTCTCAAGAAGGTGATTGGGCTCTACTATATGACTCTAGGTTTAAGAATTCTTAAAGAAAGTTGATGGCTAGATGGTTGGCCTAGATGTCATAGAAAAGAGCCATCACAATGGGGTTGTTTAGATAAGAACCATTGATGAAGAACATATCCCCTTGATTTTCAATGGGTATAAATTGAAAGGCTACAAAAAACCTCTATCAAAGGAAGAGTTAGTTAGTAGTATCAGTAAGGCAGTGATGGTGATTGGGGGTGTCTCAGCTTCCACCTCACCAAATTCTTGAAGATTTTTGAATTTAAAAATAAAAATTAAAAAATTAAAAAGGAAAATAAGGGACCTACGTAAAACCCCCATGAGTCACCTAAGGTACACTTTTGGGTTGAAAACCTCCTTGAGGAAGCCTAAGAGTGAAAAAAATAAAAAAATAAAAATAAAAGATCCCTGCGTGAAAACTTCCCTTGAGGCGCATGGGGTAGGAAGAAAGGTTGAAAAACTCGTTTGAGGAAACCTGGTTGTCTTTCAAAAAAAACAAAACCAAAAACACAAAAATGTTATGGCAAGGACCTCAAACTTGCCCACTAATAAAAGTCTATGGTTTTTGCAGGTTTTCAAGGAAATAAAGGACACCACGTTTAGAGGTAAGCAATCTAAGCAAAACCCCACTCTTCCTTCATTAATTTTATATCTTCCATGACCACGATGTCCCATGCATCCATATTCATATCCAACCATCAAAAATCCATTTTGTAGGCAATTTTATGACTTCTATAGGATTTGTTGTAGTTACTACAGGAGTTTCTTGCAGTAGTACAGGATGTCCTAAAAATCTACAGGAATGAAATCCCAGTTGAGAAATAATAATGCAAGTCTACTTTCGGTTGAAGGAGGAGGCCATTTAACTAACCACGTATCAACCAACACCATTTCATGACCATGTCACCCTCCGTTTCCATCAAGAAATCCACTAAGAAAAAGAAAAAAGAAAAAAAGAGAAAAAAACAAGGAAAACAAAGAAAATTTGAAGGGTGATACCATCAGTATCCTACCTCACCTACCACTCCATAGTCCCTATTTCCACCCCCTCTACTCCTACTTCAACACATATTCCTCCTCCAAGAAAAAAAAAATTAGAAAGAGGGAGCTACATGATTTCTTGTGGTACTACACGAAACGCTATAACAGCCTATATTATAACAACAATAGTCTCCATGCTCCTCCTTCAGCATCCATGTAGAGGAATAGTAGCATCACCCATGCATGCAATATGGAACCTATCTAGAGCTCAGTAGCAATATAACGGTCTAGCACCTGCACATCACAACAGAGAAGATCAACATATCAGCTGGGTAAAATCAACAAAACAAGAACAAAAGAGAATATGTACTTGAATCAGAAGAAGTGCAGCAAATCCACCCTCTAGCATGCATCAACCAAGCAAAGGAAGCCATAGGCATGGAACCTCATCCACACTCTATCCTAAGTATGAATATGATAAAACTGTAAGAATATGAAACTGGTTTTAGAAGCAGAAGGTGGCCAGTTAACTTGGCCTCCCTCGGCACGAAAACAAAAAGTTAAGTTCTAGTCAGTAGGAGACATGGAAAGGTCACATAAATGGAAATAAGTTGGAAATGTGGTCGAGTTAAGCTGTATATGAGTGGGTGATGATTATGAGAAAGTCTTTCATGATAACTAATAGTGGGTCAACAGTCCAAAAGGATAAATCACGTACCCTACTAGCTAGCACACCGCTCAAAGGAGTTGACCATAAATAGAAAAAATCACTAACGTTCATGCACACATAATTCCTTTCAAGATTTAGAGAACTGGGATCACCTAGAGGAGCTATCAAAGAATAAATATAGTCTCAGACATCCTACAATGAGCACCTATAGGAAACACAGAAAAGCTACAAGAAATAGTGGGAATTGTCAAAAACTCTACAAGGGGGTGCCTAAGGCCCAACTATTCAAGAATTGTCCCCAAACAAGGCATTACAGTGAAAGGTAGGTGGCCCATATCCTTTGTGTTTTGACTTGATAGCTAGAAAGGAGTAAAGGAAATTATTTTTTCACTTTCTTCCTAGTAATTAGAGTGTTCATAGAGATAAACAAAGTTTTGTGGATAAATTGTGTGGGGATAAAGGAATAATTATAGTCATCAACCTCCTAAATTCTAAATCCTTAGTCACCTAGGAAATATCTTAAGCTAAAGCCACCTAAATACATATAGTCAGAATGACAAAGAGATAAAATGATATGAGGTTTCAATAGAAGGGAGCCCACAAGGACATCTAGAATACATATCCATCCCCCTGTGGTAGAGATATTTAGAAGGCATCAATGGTTGGGATTATTTGAGCTACTTAGAGATGATATATCTCAAGAGTTTGAAATGTCACTCACACATCAAGCTAGAGTCAATGCCACTTTTGTGGTGAGAGGATTGTCAGTAACAATTACCCTTGAAATCATTAGTAGAATCACTACACTTCCTCTAGGTTTACAATGGAGAAAAGAGGATAAAGCTATCAACACTTATGCCAAGAAGAAATTTTTCTTCGAAGAAGAGGAGCCAATTGAGGACAACAATAGGATTAGAAGGGAGGGCATTCCATATCCTTGGGATGAAGTAAGCTATCACATTCTCAAGTATATTTCTTGTGAGGGAAGGCTTAGTCTAGTCTATGGTTACCAGTTTAGACTCCTCCATCAGTTGATATTTGGAGAAGAGTTACCCCCTAATATAATACTTAGTATGGCCTACCTCTTGTTGAAATCAATAATAGACATGAGCGTCAAGGTACAAGAAGGAAATCATCAGCAACTAACACAACATGGACTATTCAAGCTCATAACATAAGATGCCCTAAGCCAATTAAGGGTCCCTATTCTATGGTCCACATTTACAGACCTAGACAAGGAAGATGTAATTAAAGTGATTGAGTATGAAAGAGACCCAACCTCTTTTGGTGAGGAGGAGGAAGAAGAACCAAATGAAGAAGAAGAGGAGGAACCTGAAGAAGAGGAGGAAGAAGAGGAGGAATAGAAAAATAAACTAGAGGGAGAAAAGAACAGTGGGGAAGAATGACAGATGGATGAGGCAAGGCCTAAAACACATAACAAGGAAGGGGAGGAATCACCAAGAGTGTCTGCAAAACCCACTAAGAAGGAGATAGTTGCTGCCTTGACTACCCTAAGCACACCCATAAATTCAACAGGAAAAAGGAAGAGGCAAACTCCCCTATATTTCAAAACAAGGAGGAGGACTAGGATAAAATAGGGGAGACCACAAACACCTACCAAGACTCCTATCACCATTGAAGACTCACCAAAAGGACAAGAAAAACTAGTCTCCCCATAAATGAAAGGTGAATAGGGAACTACAAAACAAGACTCCCCAAAGGCGCCAATCACCTATGCCAGGTGGCCTATCACTAGGTCAACCTCAGCAAATCAAATAAGAGAACCTTCGACACCTTTTCAAAGAGGGAAAGGCCTCCTACATGAAACATAGACAGTCCTACAGGAAACTTTCTCAGCACTACAGGAAACATAGAAAAAGCAGTGGGGAGGACAACAAGGACAAAGGAAAGGAATGAAAGCAACAATACAAGTATAACGGGAGACAAATACTCCAAATAAAGTAACGGGAGAATCCCAAGAGCTACAGGAACCTAACTCACATCCCAATCTCAACTCCTAGTACATGTTCATTAAGGGAGGTAGAGTAATGCCACATAAATTTTCTAACCCTCTATTCTTTGAGATTGGAATGGAGAGAGAAAGGACACATTGTAGGATGTCAATTTCTAAATCAAATAATGTAGAGGAAGTGGACCATATGGAAGAGATGATCCTAGAGATGGGTAGAGACTTTAATGAGATAAGAGGCGGGGAAAGAGTTATGAAATCTCAATTGGAGGCTGAGAACACATGGATGAGGAGGAAGGTATAGGAAAAAGAGAGTCATTTGGCCATTATGGCAAGCCTCTCTATGGAGGCACTCCAGTGCAAGATGCCACCAGAATCATATGCCTTGTATCTAAAAGATAAATGGTTAAAATTTCAGATAAATACCCTAGCACAATGAGGGACTATGCCTTTCCAACACTATAGGTGGTTCATTGAGCTCTCTGACTAAAGTACCGTGGAGGACACAACCAAGATATATGAATTCTAGTTACATAACTTGGCCTTAACATACATGAATGTGTGGGACCCTAATTCAACGCTCGGGGACATACAACTAATGGCCTTGGCATCATCGATGAGTCATGAGGAGGCCAAGGCCAAGGAAGTACATACAATGTTGGAAAGAGAAGAAAAAGTTCCCCTTTACATCAGAGTAGAATAGATCAATTCCATGATTGTCAATAGAACCCACAACCTCATCAGCAATGATCCCCAGCCTGCACCAAGATACCTAGCTACGCAAGAGCAAACAGTCACACATTTTCACGACACCTTGATATTGCTAAGGGATGAAAGCCAGAAAGCACACCAAAGGAGATGGGGCACCTTACCATAAAACCTAAATATTAGGGAGTATCATTCCCCTGAAATAATGAGGGATGCACTAGAGAGGACCCCACTTTATAAGAAGGAACTAAAGAGGTTCAAAATTAATTGGATTGGCTTGAAACTTAGTCCACCATTTCTCTTGGCTATGTTAGAAGGAATAAAGGAAGAATAATAAAGAAAATAGTGGGAGGCAATAGCGAAGCATGCAATATTTTATCCACAAGAGGAGAATACATCAACAAAAACCTGGAATGTTAGAGAGGCCACAAGAGAAATGAAAGACATGGACATAGATGAAGTTGCTCATAGGATGCGAAAAACTTTCAATACAGGGGTGATGATGAGACTCATCAATAGGTAAATTATGTGGACCTTAATTCCACTCTCAAGCTTATTAAAATAAACTTTTCTCACATTTATTTACATGTTTTGTTATATTTTTCTTAGTGATAAGGGTAAATATGGGATGTTATGTCATGTTGCCTAATGTGTATTAATTGTAGGATTTAGAGAAATTTTGGCTAATTTAAGTGTAGGAACTCGAAGTAGACAAGCAAGAAGTATTTTAGGATAATGAATCTCCCTCCTTAACTCCTCATTCACTCAAAGATTCCTCACCGGATCTTATGAGATCAGAGTTAGAAGTAACCAATCCATCGAGGTCATTGGCATCTAAGAAAGTGATAGTTGAAGGCAATGCAATCTTAAGTTGGGAGCCAAACCTCCCTAAATTTAAGGAATTTGTTGGTAGCTTTAGTTGTATAAATAAGAAGGCCTAGAGCCTCATTAGGATTAAAAAAAAATTGTTGTAGTCAAGGGGCATTTTTGAGCTAATACATTGTGACTAATAACTCTTATGTATTTTTGATATTTTAATGAACATGAAAATATTTCCCTTGATCCGAAAATGAGTTGACTCAGAGGGCTAAAGATCTTGGGTTAGGGCCCAACCCTAGCAGCAGAAGTTCCTCTTTATGTACATGTATGCTTAGATTACATTCATAGTTAGCTACTGAAGTGATTTTGGTTTTGTTTAATATACAAGTATTTGGATGATTACTTCATTTTCCTCCATTTGAGGATAGATACATCACTAGTACAATAGTGATAGTAAACACTTCATAAAATCTTGTGATAGTGGCATTTGCCTCATCTCCCTTATGGGATCATAGGTAGAGGGTTCCGTTCACACAACCAAAAAACATATTTACTGTGTGATCACTGCATAACATTTCATATTGAATAGATCATTATCTCTAAATTCCTTGATTACTTCATTCTACCTTTGGTACCTCCTTGAGTTTTCTATGGTTTAGAAGCACTTCCATTCATAAAAGTAGCCATTAGCTATTATTAACTTTGTTTTTCCTAAATTCAACACATGTTTTCCATGTATAAATGAAGTGTGCATAAATGAAGAAAAGAGTGTATGTTGTTTCAGGAGCTTCTGATCTCAAGGGATACCCTGTCTCATTTGTCTCATCCAAGTCTTCTCCACCTACGCTACCAAAGTCCACCAAAACCTAATCTGAATTCTTGTGTTATAAGAAAAGTGGACATTTTCCTTGAGCAAGTCCAACCATGTTGAAGCATTTGACTGAGCCTTGGGTAGTGTGCACCTTCGATATGCCTTATTTCCCCATCATATACCTTTTCCACACTTCATTCTACCTTTCCTACATCCTTATAAGTTTTTCGCCTATTTCCTGTCGTAAAACATGGCATCTTGTAGTAGAACTAGGACATCCTTTAGTACTATAGGAAAGCCTAGAACATCTTGTTTTAAGCCCGAATTGAGAAGAAATGGTCATCTGAGCTTAAGTTAGACCTCCACTTGGCTTCCATACCCTTGAAACTATTCCAAACCTATTCCCCCATACATGTCTCCCCTCCCAAAGAACAAATTGGTTAAGTTAGCATTTGCATTCATAAAACTGAAAATCAAAAATTCTTTTTTTGCAATTTATAAGTTAGCACATTCATGTAGCAATCACATTGCTTCTTAGATAAAATTCCATGTTTAGATAGTCCAGATAACTAGATGTTATATATAAGCTTAAGTTAGGTCCCTTTTGCAAGCAAAATGTGTAGATGCTTAGCTAGATGATTTCATGTCACTTTATGGCGTTTTCCAATTGAGCCCTTTCATTTCCTAGACTAGGTAGCTTTTTGTTTTTGCATTAAATATAATTTTCCCTTTGGAATCTGGTAGTCAGACTTCTTCTACTCAATAAAAGATTTGTTTGAAAAACCGCTGTGGCCTATCACCCCAGTTGAAAAGTGACAAGAGTAGACCATTGCATCTACTGTGTATATAGCATTGTCACCTCAAAGTTTGTGCAAACCATGGGTTGATGAAGTAAAGTTGGTAGCTGTAGGAGTTGCAGCATTCTTGCTGCAATGTTGGTGCTCATCAAATCTCCTCCTCACTTAGCATGGAAAATTGGAATTGTAGGTGTCCATTGTTCCCACAAATTTTCTGTGTTTTAAATCTCACAACCTTGGGGTTCAAATCTTATGTCCATTGACTATAATACAACCTTTAAGTTGCAAGTTTGCATCTCTCCACAACATTATGCCTTGTGATCTATTTGAAACCTCAATCTTTGAGTTGCAACCAAACTCTACATGACAACAAATTTTAGATTGTAGGAAAGCATGTTTTAGGTCCTTTCAACATTGCAACTTTTCACCTTGTGCATTCCCACTTTCCTAGGCATTTGTGACCTCGTAAAATTCATTCTTCTCACTTAAATCAAACCCATACTCACCCATTCGAATTTTCCCATCAACTTTCAATTTAGGATATATTTCACATGCTTGTTGTAATGTGTACCATTTACATACATGGATATGTTGTTCTTTCCTCTAAAGTTGTAACAAGTTAGTCTCACTTGGACAAGCAAGCCTAGTTTTCTTTCCAACACTTGATCCTAATAGAACACTACCTTATAGTCTAGTAATAATATTCCACTTTGAGAAGGACCATATCCTCATTGAACATTTTATCTTATAAGTATTGTTTAGACAATTTCAAGTTTCCCACATTCATTACAAAATAGATGAAATATATGGATGTCATTCCAAGTGAAATGTATTTTTTGGAATTTTCTTTAGAAGCCAAAAATATAAAAAAATTCAAGAGCTTCATTTCCTCCCTCATTTTCTACAACATATCATCAATACTAACCTATCACCAACTTATTCAGCCCCATCGACTTATTCACCATCAAGTTTCTTAACTTCGGTAAGTGAAACATTTCTCTCAATACTTGTTTCCTCCAAAATTAGCTAAAGTTGACAACTTACAAAAATCATGTTCCATATGTCCAAGCTTCTTGAAATGCTTACAAGACTTAGAAATTTGAATGGTGTTGGTGGCTTTCAACCTTTGCTTCTATTTTTTAAGCACTTTCTTTAATGAAGCGTACTTAGATAGTTTATCTGAACCTTCAGCAACATAGCATTAAATATTCATTTCATTCGCATTAGCCTCCATGTGCTAAAGTTATCATAATAGAAATTGTAACCATAAAAAAAAACTGGAAGCAAACTTGGACCGAAAAATAGTTGAACAAAAAATACATAAAATATTTAAATCTTGAAAAAACCAATCAAACAACTTAGGCCAAAAAACTCCAAATTTCTCAACTTAAATGAGAGTCAAATGGAGGGTGGGGAGATCTTTAAATAGAATTGGAGGGATATGTTACAATTTAGTGTTTTTCATTTTTTATTCTATTATTTTTTATAATAAATTAAGCTCAAGTGGTCGCCATTTCCAACTATATGGTTCCTTATGGAACCATCCAATTTTGACAGTTATGATAGGTTTCAGTTCAGTACATTCAATTGGACTCCCAAAAGCCACTGGACTAGTTACCTTTGCTAGGATTGGTCTAGTTATGATAACATTTCCATGCTCGTGGACTTCATATAGTCTCAATCAAGGGTTTGACTCTTGACATTCAAACAATACCAAATCATTTTTTATGCCAACATTGTCAACTATTTAGTAATATGTCTTGGGATGGGATTCAATTGTATAATTGTTAATTTATGCTTAATGTATTTCATCAAAATTATCCAATCACATTATATCTAAACTTCTCTTGCAATACTTAGTGAAACTCTTTCAAGTAGAATATAGAGGATCATCCTTGATTACTATGTCATCAGCCAACACATTTCCATTAGAGCAATATGTGGCAAGTCATATTCAAACAACCGAATCAGATTTTCTACAAGTGGGGACAATACTTGACATCTTACACGAATTTCTGCATGTTGAAGCCAAATATAGAGATTTGAGTCATCTATGGCCTCAACAATTTTTAACTAGTAGGCCTTAATAGATAAAGTAAGAGATTTTTTGCATCAATTCCTAAGTACTTGGGATACTAACAAATATAGGAATACCTAAATGCATATTTACAAAGTGTTGTTTAAGAAGCATCTGAATCATCATATAGCATAGTGTTCAATTTTTTTTTGCAAGTTGGAGCTCTTCGATCCCTTCTTCCAAACAAGTTCACATACCTCAAATTAGAGCAAGTGCTTCCTCACATGTCTCTTACATTATCATCCATCTCTAGATTGTGTTTTTGACTCTTGAACATCTCTCCGTTGTTTCTCCAACTTCATCCAATTGTTTTCTCTCTACCTTAAATTTCTAATAGAGATCGTCAATGAACTTATTTGGTGAATTATATTCCCAAAAATTATTAATGATTTCCCAACAAACATGAATTTCTCCAGTACTAGCTAATATGACATTTTATGTGCCTATGGTCTTTATACTCACAAATTAGCAATTACAAGTACTTTTCACTTGTGTCTTAAAGAGATCTGCGAGATGTTATGGAGATTCAATTCCTTGTTCATAAGATTTTCATTTTCTTCAGATAAAAAACTAGAATTCAGACAATAAATGAAGATTAAACCACAACAGAGTGAAGAGTTTCGCCTCTATTTTCCATTTTTGGTTGATTTAATGGGTCAATGATCCCTGCCAATTTTTTACCAATGTCAAGTTTTGCAATATTTTTTACACAAAATGTTTGTGATTGGAATAAAATCTCAAAAAACATAAAATTTGAAAGGCCAATTTCCTTTACCTCTTAACATCTCTTCCATAATTGTGTCATGAGCTTTTGTCAGATTTTCCCATGTTTTCTTATGGGTTTTGTATTTTTGTTCTACCCCGATTCCTGTAAAAGTGCATTATGGACTATATGACCTTCAACTTGGAAGTTACAAAACTTCTAGTTATAGCAACACTATATACTTCTACAACATGGATTGTGGGCCTCCTCAGCATGATTTTAAATACATAAACTACTCTTCAAACTTCATACTGTATGCAACCCCTTAGCTTAGGGGGCTAACATTTTATATCTCTCTTGAAACTTTGTCATATTTGCAACCCTTGTACCCTGCGGTTATCATTTTGTATCCATCACAATATTCATTGACAATCTTACAACTCTCTGACACATTACACCTTACAACATTCTTGTAACATCACAAACTCGCATTATAACCTTAATCAATACCACAAAATTTATTATGACCTTGTGAAAGGGGTGTTGTCAGTACTTTATACCCCAGCATTTTCTTCTCATCAATACAAATGGGATGGGGGAGTTGTAGATCTTGTCAACGCCACAACTTGTTACTCCACAATATAAAACAAATGAAAATACTAATATGGACAATGAGAAAAATGATATCCAACAGTAGCATTTAGGGAATAATGGAGCTCCAGTGGCCCAAACAAGACTACAAATATGTTCAAGAAAATGCAAATATAGTCGTGTATTAATTTCTGTTAGTTACATGAAGGATAGTAGGTCAGAGGGGCTTCACTCAATGAACCTATGACATATCACACGCATTCATGACATACTACAAAATACACCTAATTTTCCTACATATTGGAAAATACCTCTAAAAATCACATTATTAACCCCTTACCAATAAGAACCCAATACACCTTCCAAATTTAAAAAACCCATACTTTCACTAGATGTTGTAGGTATCTATTTTTTCATTAACATTTTGTATGGCCCTTAATATATTTTTGTTAACTTTTAGCTCCATTTTTTATACCTGGAAATATAAAAACCCTTTACGCCTTATTATATACTCAATATCTTATGTCATTTTTCCTCAATATATATCCTCCAATATGAACCCACATGGTATGGTATTGCCCCCCCAATGAATCCCCTGTGTACTAAGTATAGATATATTTTCTTATGTGAAAATATAAATATTTAGAGTAAGCATGTGGAAATTAATTGATAATCCTTTTCACTATTCTTGACAATCACCGACCACCTTAATATGACTTTTGATTAATCCTGACCAACCAATCTAGTAATTCCTACAAACTTATTTTTTGCCAACTACAACAGTATGACCCAAATATAATGGAATAATATGTTTCCATTGTCACAAGAGAAACTCATTACTTACTATCTCACACCACACATATTGTGCTCCAGTTTGAATTATATTGAAAAGAAATATTTATTACCAGTATTAGTAAAGAAAATTGTATACCGAACGAGAATCTTCCATGAGTGGAAATAGTCCCAGATAAATGAATATAAAATAAACAAAGCTAAGAAAAAAGATAAAACATGTTTTTTTACAAATTTCTAATCATCTAGTGAAACCATGCAACACCCCCAGTGTGACCCCTCACGTTTATTATACACATTTTTCATTGGGATGGTGAGCTAGAATTTGTCATCCATATGTTCCCATGTATATATGTTTTTGCATGAGAGTTCCTATAGAGAATAAAGCAAAGAAAATAGGTATTATGAAATACCAGTGAGCCAGAAATGTAAATGTGTATATACATGCAAATATTTCAATTAAAAGAACACAATTGGCTATATGGAGGAGGGATGAAAATAATATCAAGGAGCTACCAGAGGAGGCAAAAGCTAGAGTCATGAAATGTAGATGTTAATGAATGGTTTTTTGTATTTGATAGGTGTTTGAAAAAATGACTACAAAGAGATGAGGTTTCATGGATTTCCATAATTGCAAGATACACCCAAAACTGGTATTCAGAAGAGACATTGAAATTTTTTGACCAAATTCTACAAGAAACGGTGAATCGAAATAATTTTACTATTGATAGTGTCAATGAATTTTGTGCCAATATAGGACCCCTAGAAATTGAATACAAAGTCCATTATTTTGTTATCCAAAGTGGGATTGACTCAGATATCTCTATTAGAAATGACATTGATAACATGTATGAAAAGCTTGTAAGTTTGGGAGATGCACGAGTTTTATTTAACGAATGTGAATGTGAGATTGCCTCATGGAACACATTACATTAACAATGGAGCATTGTGTGTATATGGGTGACCTTCTTGGCCATGTTGGGCAATTGGATGTTGTTGAGTATTTTATCAACAAATTTTGTTTGGACCAAATTCTTTCATGTGGAAGACCTTATTGACACCCTACAAATTCCATGGAAATGTAGATGTAAATAAAAGAGTAGGAGAATATATTTTCATGCCCCATCATATGTTTTACCATTATA
>APFE031055672.1:631-36309 GCA_000404065.3 Pinus taeda | reverse complement strand
AGTGTGTGGCCAAGAGATCTCCTTTCCTTTTTATAGGCAAGCCTTTCTCAATACCATGGTCCAAAACCATAATAACACAATACCATGAACCCAATACTTGGGATCAATACTTTTGGATGCAATACCACAGACCAAAACCATTTGATCAAAAAGTGTCAAACTAATACCATGAACCATTCATGAAGATTCCCACATGCACACGCATTTATGCATTGGAGAGCGTGAAACTGGGGTCCACACCTTCTGAACGTATCACCTACGAGCATGTATGTACTCCTTGGTCGGTGTACCTGCGGGTCCGCAACTTCTTCTAGGATTACCTGCAGGTATCTTAATTTCCATGATTTTGAGTGCATGAATTAAGATCTGCCACAAGAGTGAGTGTCCATTAAGTACAACACCTATACCATAGAGCCAAACCAAAATCATAATGCCAACATAAAAGAATCCAGAGTGTAACCTAGGATTTTCCCTCCAAATTTGTAGATGCCTTTAGATATGAATTCACTTTTGTGTTCAACAACCTCCATGTTTTGTATACTACTCTTTTGTCCATGGAAAAGACTTCCAAATAACCCTTTCAAAGCTAAAATAACCCCCCTCCCCTTACTACAAAATTCATAAATTGGCACCCAAGTTTCACCTAGTACTAATAGTGGGAGTAAACCAACAATAGTGGTTGGAAATGCAATGGCCAATCCCTATAATGAACCTTCATTTTTCTATCATGGGGAGCTAGTCACCAAAATGAACATTGATTTCTTAGATGAGTTAGATTGTGGTTACGATTAGGAGGCTTTTCATGATAATAAATTATTTGTTATTGTTTTATAAATTATTATTTATGTGGTGGGCAATTATTGATTTAGGTTAGAGAATTTGGAAATTATTTGTTTTAGTAGTTATTGGTTTAGGCATAGTATTTTAAGTAATTGTTGACTTAAGTGGTGGGAAATTCCATAATTCTTTTTTCCAATAAGAAAAAAGCATAATTTTTGTATTAATATTAATGCAAAAGTATAATTTAATCATTTAACAAATACTAAATTTGCTTCAAATGTATTACATGATATTTTAATATGTGCAATATCTAATGTTTAGGAAATATCAAAATCCTCATAGGATTCAAAACAATTTCATAAGATTCTATGCCTCTAATGTTCATAATGTACATTGAAACTTATAAACAATTTGATATCCAAGTTAAAAAGTAGTATCCTAAGTTCAATGGATATGAATCTAGTAATAAAAAATGTAGATGTACATGAAAAGTTAATTCTTCAACTAAAGAAAACATGTCCTCTCCTAATTATCCAACACTTCTCGTTGAAAGTATTTTTCGTAGTGTATTTGACCCAATTGTAAGCTCACTCCCATTTTGGATAATCTGTTAGCCTTTGAATTTAATTACTTGTGAATGTGATTAAAGGATATAATCCTGAATATTCTAATCATCTCGATAACTCTAGTCATCCATTGATCCAATAAAGAAGTGTTTGAGTATAGTATTTTAACCAATCTATAACAACCTTTGAATCCCTTATCACTTGTAAGTTAATATCGCTAAAATTAAGTAATTAAAATGGCTACCATAAGTGACTGATTCATATTATTGTAGCACTTGTTATGTAGTCCTATTTTTGTTCCTAGACTAAATTAGTCACTCATGTTATTCATTTTTAGTTGTATTACTTATTAGCTAGTCATATATTTTAACACATGACTAAATCAATTTCTTAGGTTAGTTTTTTTTAGTTGGGTTATTTCATATTGTTCATTTTTAGTAGTATTTCACTTGGGAAAGCTACGATGACTAAATGTTTTAGTCACCTAGTGACTAATTTCTTAGTTTGTTATGGTGTATGGTGAGCATGAAGAAGAATTTTTCATACTATAGTCTTAAGGTTTATTTACCGCCTAAATCATCTATCTTTAAGGAATGTTGAAGAAATTGTGAATGGAATAATGATTTTTTGTCAGTACCCCCATGGTCATTGGATTCTGAGTTTTAGCAAGGATGAAGATTTCAAACAGGTAAATCATATAAATATATATATATATATATATATATATATATATATATATATATATACAATAATTGACATTTTTTGTACCTGATTTCCTCTTGGCCAAACATTACGCAAGTTGGTTGTGTAGTTTCTAGTTATCAATATGCCCTGAACAAAAGTAATCGCTAACCTTCTAATAGAACATCCAAATATTTAAGAGCTACAATGGATTACGGTCTTTCATATCCAACATAAACACAACCCTCCTAACCCATTAAGCCAACTAGATTTAGAATGAGGTCCTTACCTTTCTAACCCATCTCCCAACATAGAGTTATGGGAATGGGAATTTTTCTTTCCAACTTTTCTAAAACCTCAAATGGACACCATCATGGAATTCGTCTGATTGAGATGATTATAACAATATAAATTTCACCTCAATCTCTGTTATGGATGCAAAGTTATGTCCCTTTAAACAAGGACCAATTCCACCATACCACATCATCATGACCTCATGTGAACCCCACAGAGGCTCATGTGGTAGGAGATCAATGCATACCCCATCGTGGTGGACCCACATGGCACCTGACAAGTCCATGTTTCAAGAACGTATCTAGGGGAATTCAAGGCCGACCTTCCTTCCATAATGATGCATCTACTATTTAACAAAAATATGGGCCCAATCCTTGACCTCCAACCTAGGCTGGGGTCAACCCAAATTCCCCAGCATTGTAATGTATTTAGTGAGGATCAGGGTGAATCCTGACACAGATAGCCTCCTAACCCCCTCAACCTTCATCCTATGGGTTGGTGAGAGACGGGTAGGCCTATCAGAGGTTGGTGCAAAGCCTACCAAAGCTACAATCATTTGGGATGACCAGCTGACCTCCGACCTCACTAACCTTCTAAGCAAATTTGTAAATTTCAACTTGAAATTTACCAGTCACGAATGCTTTAACAAAGCAACAATTTTTCTCTATTTTGAACTTCTCAAGAACTGTTGTTAGCACCTAACAATCATTAAATTCATAAGGAATTTATGAACAAACCGAAGAAAAAATGAATCATAACCATGTAGCAATTTGACAACACTTTCAAGTGAATTTTACTTCCAAATATAGAGAGTTGTAATAGCTCATTGATAGAGCAAATAGCTTGCTCTCTTTTACTCAAAAACCATATCAGTTGAGCAGATAAGTGAACAATACTAAGATTATCATGCATCTAAAGTCAGAATGCGACTACAAGGGATGGAAACAAGGCTTCCTTCCCTTTTAAAAATTTGCTGACTCTTATATAACAAATAAAACATGCAATCAAAACATATTACCAATAATTCCACAATGTCCATTGACACTACTGAGAAATCATTTCTACTATTTCTACCCAACACCATCATTGTGAAATAATTGCTTCATCTAGGATAATGTAATACCATGCATCTCATGCAATCATGCTTTCACATCCCCATGTACTTGGTAATAAAAGATTTGCACACAATAAACATGCACAATGATAATAAGAGCCTCCAGTAGAACAAATCATATCTCTAAAATAAGAAAGATTTCCATTCTTGTTATTACATGAGCATACCCATTATAGTCACATGTTCTTCCAGTAACTTTAAAAACTTTACAACAACACATTCGTAAATCATATAGACAATGAAATCATAAACCATGCCATCAATAAACATCATTTCAGACCAATAATGTAAATAGGCATGTGTGTATATATATATAAAATAGGGAACTCAGTCTAGGACAATGACTCTCCACCCAACCACAAACAACTGCAACCAAGTCTCACTTGCAACTATCACCCCTAAGATAGATTCCAGAGGCTAAGGAATCTTTTCCTTCATGGATTAAGTATGTTCATGAGTTGAACCAGGGACTCAATAGATTCTTCCACCTCCTCCCACCAACTGAGTTGAAATAAAAAAAAAAATGCATAGGGAGTCTAGAGACTAGATGTCTCCACCTTTTATAAATCAAGATTCTGGTTCCACCCAATTTAGGGATCTTAGAAATCACAATAAGATCAAGATACATGAAGGAAACCTATAGAAATCCTCCAGGAATAATTCTTCGACCCAAGCCCTTAGGGATGTTCTCACAAACACCATATCCAGCCTCCTAGCCAACGAGTAGTTGAGAGGCAATCAATTCCTCACCTGCTGATTTTTCTTGCACCCTTGCCAAATAAAAATCTCATTCCTTAGTGTTTTTTTGACCTTTTCCTTGAATTCAGTTTTCTCTTTCTTATTACTTCCTTTGCTATTCTCCTTTCCAAATCTCCCCCTACATTTTTCCTCTCTTCCTCTCTTGTTTTTCCAATTTTTTTCCCAACAATTTGACTTTTTCTTCCTTCTCTTACATTGTCCCTTAACTGTTCAAATTCCTTATTGAGCTTCCTCATTTCCTGCAGTTCAATGTTTTCTCTTTCTCTTGCCTCCGTCTAATGGTAACTCCTTCTAGCAAGATCTTGTCAACCAATGTAAAGTGAGTCAAATGTCCAAATGTTCACGAAGTTGTTTAAATGTTGTTTTTCTTTCTATAGTGAGTGGTAAACATTTCTTTCTAGCTGGAAGCATGAAATTCTTCATTTTATTTTTTCCCTATCATTAATAGTATCGACAATGACAAATTACCCCATCCCTCTTGAATCGGTGTCCCATTATTTAGCCCATTTTCTTTTATCAAAATTTTTACATTGCATACATAAATGTAAATTAATTGGGGTTTACAAATCCAAATGGTCAAAATCTTTCACTAACTACATATATAGATGTTAGTTGCGATATAATTATAGATGAAAAGAAGAGCACATGTGGAGGTGATATCTTTCTTCGAAATAACTTAGTGGTTTGATTTAGAAAAAATAAAACACCTATCTCTCTTTCTACTACTAAATCCAAGCACATAGTAGTTACAACAAGTTGTACATAGATTTTGTGGATGAAACAAACACTACAACACTTGAATCTAATGTATGAAAAATCTAATCCTAGTTTACATTATAATACAAGTGCTATCAATACATCTAAGAATATTTTTTTTCATTCCAAGACCAAGAATATCCCTATCAAGTACCATTTTCTTATATAATATGTTTCCAAGTAGATAGTAAATCTGGAATATATTCCCAGAAAAGAATAATTTGTTGATATTTGTACAAAGCTCCTATCTAAAGAACCTTTTGAGGAATTAAGGCACAAGTTGGTAGTGATGTGCCACTCATCTATTCATCAACTTTATTGACCAACAATATTATCTATTCAAATAAGTATAAGGATGGTTGTGGTGATTAAAGACATGACAAACAATCAAATTCATGGGGAGTCTTTAGATCAATCAAAGAAGTATGAGTTGAGTGGGGTAAATTTCCCCAACAACAAAACAAAAATAAAGATTCACATTTTTTATGGTGTATTAGTCACAATCATTTTAGAGGAACTTTATCGACATTCCCACATGAATCTCTAATCTACTAAACAATATTTCTTAGTAAATTATATAGTTCATGGAGAGAATAACAAATAGTTTACCACACTCTTATCAAAGGGAGCTGATATGTAGATGAAATTGATAAAGAAAAAGGAAGGAATGAAATACTAGCTCAAGTAGGAGTATTGAAAATCAAATCTCATTTCTAGGAGTTATATGGTTTCAAAAAAAATTAAACGAAGCATTAAAATGGGGATTAGATCGAAAAGTAACAATATCCTCAGAAGAAAAATCATGAAGTGATCCACAATTAGGATTTGCTTCAAATGAACCATTGAACAATATATAGAAGAAATTTGAGTAGTGAGAAGTTATTGGATAACAAACCATTTTCAATTAAGATATTTTTAATTGATATCAGAGGGGGAGAGAAGGTATACATTTTCAAGCAATGTGAGAAGGAAGGCAACCATTAGACCAACAATTTGATTATGGGAGAGAAAGTGACTAGAGCACGAAAGAGAAAGTGGTTAAGAGTTCATCCTAGTTCATCCAATTGTCATTAATGAATATCAATGCCTAGTTGTGTTTCCATCAATGACAAAGAGGGAGATTTTTGGATAATGTGTTTCAACCTTTGAGATATCATGTGCATTTTTTGGCATACTAAACAATACACTTAATTTGAATACATATTGGAAAATACCTCTAAAATCCATATTATTTGACCCCTACCAATACAAACTCAATATACCTTCCCAATTGATAAAAACCCTACATTCACTAGATATTCTAGGTATCCATTTTTCATTGACATTATTTATACCCCTTTATATATTTTATTTAACTTTGAGCTCCATTTTTATACATGTCAATATAAAATCCCTTTACCCCCTATTATATTCTCACTATATTATATCATTTTTCCCTCAATATATAACCCCCAATATGAATGCACATGGTATGGTATTTCTCCCATAGTGAAGCCCCCGTGGAGTTTTCGTTGATGAATACTGATGTGATTGATGTTAAAGGATGTGTACAAGCTTGAGGATTTTTTTAATATATTGAATATTTGTGAAGGTTATGTTGATTAAGAAAGCATGTATAATATTTATTTTGATAGACCTATCAAATACCTTTCCAATGATATATGGGACTTTGTTAAACTCCCAAGGATCAAGGATAAAATGTGTCATAAAGTTTAGTAAGGTTCCAATACCTAGTTTATCCACCCATTGTTTAGTCTAAGTGTGGATTAGTGTTAATCTTAAGTCCTGGCTCCATGGAAGTGCACAAAGGTTTGGAAAAGTTGTTTTCATGAGGACTGAAGGATGAAATGGAAAGTTTGTTGATAATAACTAGAAACCATGATATTTTTTAACATCATGGCCCCAACACTATAGCCCCGGTTGATTTATAAAGAACAAACACGAGAAATATATCAAGGCTGAAATGATGTGGCAATTCTATAGTGTAGCAACACATGATAAATGGGATCATTTGACTGGTTTACAAAGAGGAAGTGTCATAGTTAAGTGGTGATGAGACAATGACATGAATAATGTGATGAGATGATAGACTATAAGAAAACCACATAAAAATGATGATTTCATTTGATGTGAAAACAATATGATGAGGATGCGATTTAGGAGGGCTATGTCAAATAGCAAGTGATGTGGCAGTTCCATGGAGGGATGTCTGGAACAATGTTAAATTACATGGAGATATGGTCAATTAAGGTTTATGAAAATTCATTATGGGTTTAGACTTATTTCCTGACATGGTAGGCTTAGTAGCTTTTGTGAGTATGATTAAAATGAATATGTGTGGGGTTTTGGGGGGATGTGCTAAAACTTACCAACATCTTATGGAAATTTCAAAAAAATGGATGAATTTCTTGAAAGTGTGACCCTGAATAGTTTGCTAATGTTGGTAAACATAAAAAAATAAGGTTGGGATGACATAAGAAAAATATATTAGCACTCTATGACTAGAACGTTTAGTAATGCCTCTCACTCACATCGAAAGAAGTGAGCATAACTGTTTTGATCGAAGCAATGAAAATCTACACACTGTCACTATAAAATTGCAATGGCACTAAACCATTTTTCCTGGATACAATCCATAGTTTTGAATATGTTTGAATTCAAAGAGTATTGATATAGTCAAATAGTCATGGTTGTTGATATAGTGAAAATAAAAATTTCTATCAGTAAAAACATGGACTTCCATCCATGGTATTCAAGGGGGGAAATCTATAAAATAAAAAGGAGAATAAATTGATAAGGGTGGTTGTTCAAAAAGAAATTAGAGACATCAACTACATTTTCTTAGATAGTTTCATAAGAAGTTAAGTCCTCGATATGAGTACCAAATCATGTTAAACAATTATTTGAGTACTTAATTTTGATGATGTGTTGAAGAGGAGTTTTGAGCATTTGGTATTCAACAATTTTAAAACATAAAGTCTATCATGAAAAATCAGAGAAAGATAGATTTGAAAAATAATAGGTACAATAGGCTATATGTGTGTGTGTGTGTATGACTTGTTGATGTGAAAAGGGTGGAGAAGAGGGAAGTAGATACTGCATTCAAGAAATGATACTTTGTGATATGATGAGATCAAAATGTAATGATATCAATGAAGTGGTCAAAGACAAATCTGTAGCTAAGAAAAGTGTTGAAATCATAGTTCATTACATATATAAAGAAATGAAGGTATGGTCAAAGTTATGAAGTGGTGATGAAACCAAAAATTGTAGATATTAAGTGTAAATCTCAAGTTGTAGAAAATAAACATGATGAAGGATTCACCAGCAAAGAAGAGCCTTGGGCATATTTAATTGAACCAATGGATTGAAGAAAGGATTTTCACTTGCAGAGGAATGAATCATGGATTAAAACCCTTGAGATTCAAGTTTCAAGAAAGAAACTTACTAAGTGATAGACTAAAGGTGCATGTGGTTTAGTTAAGTCATAGAATGAGAGGAAACACATAAATGCAAAGCATGGGAAGACAATTCAATAATATTTCAATTATATAGTTTCTTATCTGAGTTTGAAAATTGATGAAAGAGGGATCTAAAATTTTGTGCAAGTAGGTTCTTTCAAATAAACAGGTTGGATCATCTTTCAAGTTGATGCTTATAAATATTAATGAGGTTTTTTCCCGCAAATAAGTGGAATAATAGCTTTAAAAAATTTGATGATTGTGTATGTAAAGGAGATTGGTCTATCCTGAAAGTGCCTTCTTGAAAATCAAGGAGTTCATCCTTCCTTATAGTTGGTGGCAGTAAATTTGATGTCATGACAAATTGAAGCTTGCCTTAAGAACAAAAAAGAAGAATTTTGGTTTTCTCACTTTATGGGTTTCCACGTAAAAATGTGTCTCATGTGTATCCATTGTTTTATTTATGGTGTTGTGGTGTTATTATTGATTATGCTTTAAATAATTAAAAATATTATAAAAAATTACTTAATATGGATTCTCCCCCACTCTTCCTCATTACTAATAGTAGGTATGACATACAAGACACAATCATGGAGGCTAAAAGTGAAGGAGATGTAAATTCAAATAGTGAAGATGGCTAGGATTGTGCCTATATTGGTAAGGTAAATCTCAATCAAGGATTCAAGTAAGCTCAAGAAAAAAAACATCTAAGGTGGAAAAGGCTAAGAAGGAAAAACAAAAAATTGAATTAGGGGCTTGATCATAGATCCTATAGTTAGAAACTATGATAATATCCAATATAACAAAAGAAACCATAAACATAATGAGATAACGAAACCTAAAAAATAGATATAAACCTAGACTCCAACAATCCCATAAGGAAATTAACCTCTATGATGGGAGACATAAATGAAACAAAGCTGAGCTGAGAGAAATGACTCCACCAAGTGGAAAGAGAATTCCACTATGAAGCCAAGCACAAGAACATTGAAGGACCATGATGAAGAGGAGTTATATATAATCATGACACTAGTGAGTCCCAACATGGTCGACTCTGAAATTTTTGCATGCTTTAGACTGAAAATTATTTCCAATGCATAGAATATAAGCATAAATGGACTAATAATTCAATCACCAGAAGAAGTAATTATCTTTTGGAGAGGGACATAAAAATAGACTTAAGAGATGGAAGAGCCAAAATTTTGCTTCCTTGCAAAATTCTTAAAATCCATTTAACTTACTAGTGGAAATTACCATGGTGAGCCTCTTGTTTGTGCAATGCTTTCGTAAATCCAATGAAAATTTTCATTCAATTTTGATTTGAGCATGGAGTAAACTACCTTGATCACAAATTTATTTATGTTTTACTCTCTCATACCTACCGTAGAGCACAAATGGTAGTTCCCTTCATGTGTATCAATTACCATTGCAATTGGCATGGCATGTATTCATGCATGACACAAGGTGTGGCGAGGTGTGCATCATGACCCCCTTTTAATTGATGTTTCATCACATTAAGGTAGGGTGGATATACCTACCCTTGGACACCCCTCTTGGGAGAAATTATCAAATAGTATACTAAATATCACTAAACTAACCTATTATGAAAGTCAAATTTAACATTCAATATAACTAAAACATAATGTTTTGTCATATAAAATAGTTTGTTATAATTGTGAATCTATGTAATATGTTATTATCTTAGTGAAGTTTGCAAAGCTACATTTATGTATAAAAATTAATAATCATAACAAATAATATATTTTAAATTTAGTTCCATTTAATCTTAAATGGAAATATTATGTAAAGAGCAACTAATAACTACATATGCTTGCTTCCTTTCTAAAAAAAAAAACAAAAATAGGAAAAACAAAATATTCTAAAAAAAAAACTCCAAAATCCAAATTATTTTTAAAAATATTCAATTAGTTATTTATTACTTTTAATAACAAAATTATGAAAAAATAATTACATTGATGGATGGGTTAATGGTTGAATAAGGATTGTATTTTTATGTAAGTTCGGCAGGACCTTTTTCATTCATTTTCATCCAAAATAGGGGGGTTACATCCATATTCAGATGGTTAGGTGGCCTCAACCTGTCCATTGGAAAGCTAGGTCTACTGGCCATATAACAACATTATAATCCATCCAAAAACATAATAACTTGACACTGTTTATCAAATCTATACATGTCTGAATATCCTTAATTCTCCTACTATATAGATAACTAAGACAGAATATCAAAGTCTACAAAGCCTTCATTTATATATAACAAAAATTAAAAGCCAAACTATGCAATACATGCATCTAATCATCCGAAGAGTCCATAGATGTTGGGTCTTTCATGCTCAAATCAGGTAATTCCATTTGAGCGACATGGAATATGTTTCTATATGTGACTGAGGTGGGAATTCTATTGTTGAATCTAGAATTGAATAAGCTAAAATTCCTTATGGATTTTTTGGAGTCTAGGATTAGTCTTCCAAGGGCCAGCTGAAGGCGTAACCAAGGCTCTTTCCACTATATTCTTCATCAAATAGTACAGGTAGGGAATCTATTTTTATTGAGAGGACTGACCTGTAGAGTGTCCAAGATTTGGAACCAGGTCTTGCCATTTCGCCATATCCAAATCCTCACAAGCTTTCGACTAGTTTAACTCTACTTCCCAGCCAAGGATTAGCTATTCAATATGAGGTTGTGTGCCACTCTATTATGCCTAGGAAGATTCCTGAATGAAGCTTCCAGTATATTTATAGCCCCAACCCTGAGTTGGACATGGCTGGGGTTGGCTACTTCCTTGTCATTGACCATTCAATTATGTCCCCAACCTCCACTTGCTGAGGTGCCTTTGCGAAAGGAAAGAACACTGTTGGGAAAAATACTAAGAAGTGGGGTGAATGAGAGGGGGAGGGTGAATAAGTATTTATAAATCATTAATCTTCTTACATTTCATATTCATATTTCTATATGCGACTTTACTGACTCGAACATGCGTGTGCACGCGACTATTCTTAAGAAGATTAGTGTATATCCAATGAACTTACAATTCAGTTAATCCATCATATGTTTTTCTTCAGCTAGTGCATTAGTACTTTGTTAAGCACTACGTAAAGATTAACCATGTGTTGTAATAAATAAACCATCACACATAAGCAACACACATGAACACCAAGATTTAAGGTGGAAACCCAATACGGGAGAAAACCACTAGCTATTGTTATCTTTGCCTTATTTTTAATATAAAGAAAATTTTGTTTACAATCATGTACTAGCGTAGACTCATACTAGTATGCAAGCACCCCCTATGAAAGGATACAACCTTCTCTAATTCAACATCTACCACTAGAAGGGAGATACAACCCCTAGCTCCTGTACTTGTTGATATGTTTAACAGTATGTAGGTGTCGACCTACAGAAAGCTACAACATACATTGTTCTCCAGCTGGTACTAGAAGAGATCTCCAAACCCCTAGCTATTGTATTAGATGATATGATTAGTAGTATGTAGGCGCCAACCTATAGAAGGCTACCACCTTCACTCTTCCTCTAGGGACTACGTTTCATAAATTTATAGACTGGATACTCCTGGTACATAACAACACAACATGTAGGCCACGTTTCATAAAATTTTCATATTAGACCCATCAGTAACATTTAAGCTTAAAAGCAATCACCTCTCCAATACAACCATTAATTACATCTGCATCAACCAATCACTAAAACCCAATCATCAATCTATGACATAATTGAAACCCAATCATCAATCTCTGAATCAACCACAACTGAATCAATAAATCACTGAAACCTCTAAAATAAATGAATCACACACTCATCAATTTCTAAATTAATTGCAACTAAATCAATCAATTACTAAAATTTTTGACACAATTAAATCACCCAATCATCAATTTTTGAATCAACCACAATTGAATCAATCAATCACTTAAAACTCAATGGACCGACACTTAATCAAAATTTAACCAATCAACTGGAATAGACAGATCACTGTAACCAGTACATAGATCTAAACCCAGAACACTTCATCAACAACCAGAACCAACTGCAACCTCAAAAATCATATGTCAGAATGCATACACTACTTCAATGAAGCTAACCTACATGTATACGACACTTTCTGTAACCCAACCTATGTATACCTCTAAAATACTGAATCACAAAACTTTTGAACCATAAATTGTACTTGCCAAAGACATTCTGAAGATCTACTGTCATATTACAGAGTTATAAATAGATAGCATCAAAGATCACCCTTCTAACTCAATCAATCAATCAATAAGACTCAATCTCCTTATACAATCAGTTTTACTTCCTTATATAATGAAGATATCATTGAGAAACATCAGTAAAAAAACATCACTAATTAGATACATCAGTCATCTCTAAATAAAAAACTTTTCTTCTTCATACGCTACTTGGAAGATCTGAACAAGCATGTATATGAGCCTTCACTAAGGCGAACCATCATATAGATCATCAAATAATAACTTATTACTTCACAACTATTCCATACTGTAGATATACCCATATCATAACATTTAAAGGAAAAAACATTTGTTAGGAATCAGATCTAGCCTATCCATTATCAGATCACATAATGATCAGTCATTTCAGGTCTTATGATCCCGATCCATCATTAGATCTCATCCATCATCAAACACTCAGGTGCATAATTAGTACATATCAATCAAAGCATAAAAAATCCATAACATGCATATTTTCTTTTGATCTAACTCTTCATAAGATATTCATTACTTGCACTCCTTCACACTTTGATCTTCACCTCCTTATATACTTAGAGCCTTTTTCAATACCTCAGACCAAAACAACACTCACAACCTGTAATATTCTTAGACGGGATCAAGTAACCATTATTCTGCTCAATATTGTGGGCTAATACCATGGTATGGACCCTTGGTATTCTTTAACCTTAGTTTTCCATCCCATACATGCTTTTCCTCCTAAAAGTGTGTGCGTACGTATACACTCTTTTTGTTCTGTGTACTCACTTGTATACACTACATGGACTAGGTGAAACAATGTATACAACTTAATGCAACTTAAAACATTATTTTTCTTCAATTGATTGCTCCTAATATATAATCCTTTGTCCCATCATCCTGTTCTTTTGTGCCATTACTCTGTTACCTCTAAATAGTCCTGTTATAATGTGTTTTGTCATCATTATATCATTTCTGAACTCATTCCTCTAAATTGTCATGTATTTTGTCACATTTGTAAACACAACTTCCATGTATTCTATCACATACTATTTATATCTTTATAAAGTAGTCCATTCATCAAATAGGTTGTCTACCAAAGACAACACCAACACAATCATCCTGTATCAAACCTTTAACCATTATTTTGTTCCATCATTATGTCACCTCTGATATTTTTGTGTTCCATCATTCTGTCGCCTCTGATATCTCTATGTTCCATCACTCTTTCAACTTTGATCTATCCTGTAGATTCATCTAGTAACCATATACAAGTGAGTTTCCATCAAGAAAAAACCATGCACCATAATTCCAACAAACACCATGTTGAAATTTGGCCAACCAGAAAACTAGTAGAAAACCAAGACCTCCAACTTGAGATGTTTGACTAGATTAGGATCTTGGTGCACACACTAAGAATTTAAACATGTAAGTATGCCACACCAAAATCCCACATTATTGTGAGAAGTAAGGAAATAAGCCAATTATTTTCCCACGAATATCAGATGGTTCTACCAAGAAAGGCTAAACACATCAATTAAGGGCTTCTCGAGCCATCTTGAGACAAAACAAAGAATCCATTTCGGCGTATCCTTACACAAGACAACACTTTGCTTAATTTCCAGTAGGTACATCAAAAAAATAAGAAAATAGACAAAATCATACATGTAGGAAATACATACTAAAATATAGTGCTCAGACCTCACATACATGCCCATCCGAGAAAGTAAAGTTCCGTAACAGATAGACACAGTTATACAATAATTCGTCAGCCCTTAAAAAAACACTTTCCTCCCAAATTTCACGAAAGATTTCTCTTCTAACCCAGTATATCATCTCAGAGATTATTCCCCATAAAAATATCAAATAGACTTGAATCGTAGGAGTGAGGAAACAAGAGGAATACACTAATAGAACATACCCATTATTTTCGACCACATGGAGGAGGGTGAGACCATCTACACCAAGGAGGAATACCTAGTAAAGTTCCTTCACATGTGTCAGAACTATTTACAAAAATCTTGTAACCATTCCAATAGAAATACCTCCTAATCGTTTCGAGCTCATAGCATAAAACCTTAGCAGGGAGATGTCCCTTTCTCCTCTCCAGTCACCCTTAATATCCTGTATGTGTGTTGCCATATTGGGGTTGAAGGAAAGTGTGTCAGGGCCATGACATGACCACCCACCTTCCTTTCGTATTGAAATGATTTCCATGGCATGGATCCCTGTGATTACCAACTATCAACTTGCACCCCAATCAAGGAAGGTCTTCCACAATTTTAAATTAATTATGAATAATTAATAGGTGGATGGTAATGATTTAACTCTACCAAATATCTTTAGTATAAATGATAGATGAAGGGTTGAGATTTATTTTAAAGTAGTTATGCCATTTTTCTTTTCAATTTAAATAAAAAAAATAAATTTATAAATTTAAGCTAATTCAAATTACATATTAAAAATCACTGGTTGTGAAGTTGGTTATAGTTTTTTGAACATGTGACTTCAATATAAACCATGGTATTGACCCATGATATTCTAACAAATCCTATTTTCAACTTAAGAATAATGATGGTAAAGAGAGAGTGAATCACCCTAGTTAAGAATTGTGTTAGATTCTTTTTTAAATGTATATATGTTTAGTTCATATATTAATTTTTTTTCAATAATCAAGAAAAATTACAATTAAAAGCAAGATTATAATTTAGTTAACTTTTATGATTTTTTAATCTTCATACATTTCACATTACCTATCAATTTAATTACTATGATTTTTTCCTTTTGCAATGAAAATAGGCAAAAACTAAAACACTGACCCAAAACAAAGAATGATTCAATTTTTTTAAAACACTATTATTATCATTATTACTTTATTAATTTTTTTTTATTTTTTTATTTTTTTTAATTAAGATTGTATCAACTCACAATTACATCATACATCAAATAAATATATCATTGTTCTTGGAAAGATCAGTTTTAATCTACCATTAGGGAAACCAGATCTGATGACCATTAGATGAAGTTCAAGTAATGCCAAAGAAAAAAATCTCATAATTAGAAACTACTAAAACTACCATATCTCGGACTACAAAAAAATAAAGAAAATTGTAGTTGACATAACATGTGGTGTTCACATAATAAGTGATATTAACCGTATGAAGAGGTAACTAGAGCTTGGTGATTTTCACATGATATTAAATAAATCATTTGCTTCTTCATGGTGCTCACTCATAATGTAGGTCTTCCATGATCTGAACTCCTTTTTGATTTCTTCGACCTAGATTGGTAAGTCGCCTTTGTAGCACATCTTCACCTCCACTGCCTCTGTCAGTATGCTCTTGGAACATCACTATACATTATTACACAACCATGAGAGCTTCATATGTGCTTTGACTAGTGTAAAGGCATACTACTGAATAATGTCATTAGTTACCTCCAAGCCTTCCCTTTTGGTCACTTCCTCAATTTACAGGCAAAGTTTTAAGAACCCCCCTAAAGTTATATGTGTAATAAATGGGAAATTACCCATGATACATAGGAAAAATGGAAGGAGATTTTATCAATAATATAATATGTATATATAAAGAAATTGGCGAATATCTCACCAAATTATATTATCTTCTAAAATCATGGTGAATCATTCACTGAATAATAAAAAACTGTAAAGTCTTAGTGATTCTTTTACTAAGTTATAAAACATTGTAAAATCTTGGCGAATTTTTGATAAGCATAAAACCATATATTTTTTTGTTGTTGTGTATGCTTGGTAGTTCCATTTCCTATTAATATTTCCTGAAAATAAGTATATCTTTAACAAGTTTTGTATTAACTTTTATTTGTATTGTTCGATACTTTACTGAACTATCATGTCCCTTGGAGGGTTGACTTGATCTCAAAGTAGGATGACCTATGCATCAATTTTGCAGTTTATTAAATTTGTTTTTAGGGTATGCAATATGAAAAAAAATCAATGTCTAGTGAAGAAAACATCCTCATTGTATAAATAGGTCCATTAACCAAGGAAACCTACTAATTTTAGTCATAAATGTTTACTAATGAATAACATAACTCTTTGTTGGTACTAGATATAAGTGACTAACCCACAAATGTTGCTTCACTTCTTGTGTGAAAAAACAAATCTTCTTGTATTTTAGCTATTGTCGCTTTCCACTTTATTTTTCACCAAAAATCCAAACATGTTTCCCTCTCACTTGCAAGGTTTTGATCGTGGCTAGCCCTTGCTTTTTCATAAATGAAAACACCTCAACAATCTCCCCCCTTTGTCATTGATGGAAACATGCCTATCATAATGCTCCCCATATCTTTGTGCTTCTCCTCTCTCTTTATATCCCTTTAACATCAATGACACAAGGGGTGCCCCCCTGTCATCTAATCCCCCTGAGGTTGAACCTCCAATCCTTATTCATTTAAGTATTAGCATGCATAGTGGAATGTTTTCGTAAAAAAATATTGCTTCACTTTGGAAAACGTATTTTGATTTTATATGAGTTTCCTAATAGTTGTGGAGTATTATCAAGATCACTTTCTCTACAACCCATGCCAAAATCTCTTTTAAAATTTGCTAAGGAATAACACTTGAGAAATTCGTAGATGATGCCTTTTGTTGTTCTTCAATATTGTCGGTTGATCCTTTAGATAGAATTGATGAAACCTCTTTAGTTCTTCAATGAAATATATCTCTGCAATATTTAAAAGCTCCTCATAACTCAGATTCTCACATTTTCTTCTCATAAATTCTTTGCAATAAATATAACTATTTCTCAAGTGTTATATTATCTTCCATGCCATGTTGTGATATTTCTTCTCTGTGTTGCATCCATCCCTATGGTTGTCATTCATAAGATAAATTGTCCAAAATAGATACCAGTTGTAAATTGGCCTGTGAAATTTTGTTTTTCCATTCATTTAGGGTGAAGCTTTAGTGGTGAGAAAACTACAACGTTTCTTTTGTTTTATGAATTTATTTATTCAATTTTATCTCTCAATACTATCTCATCCGAAACAAGGCTTGTGAAATTATCATTAAGAATAAGGTTTTCATGGATTTCCATTTCCTAAGAATATTTTGTGTCATTTTTATAAACTAATTATTTGTCTACTCCACAAGAATGTACATGTTCACATATTTTATCACATTCTGAGGTTTATGAGATTGTAAGAAAAAAATGCATAGAGGGAATTGTTTAATTACATAATGAATTGGTGAATCTAGTAGACTACTTTGAATCTCACCAATTTCCTACTGAACTAATTTGGGGAGATGGTTGTATGCAATGGATTTGTGCCTTATTAAAGTCTAAACTAGACCATATATTTTTTCTCAAAGCTTACCTCATTCATTTTCATCTTAAAAAGATCAACCCTATATTAAATCATCTTCTAGTGTGCATTGAATATTGCTAACTTCATTTTGGATATTACAAGACAGTTCAAAGTGTCTATCCTCTGTTCCAACCTCTACATTAGGAGCCTCCAAAAGATTTAAATATTCTTCATCCATTCTCCATATGGGATTAGAAGAATTATATACACATTATACACAGTTTTCCAAGCAACCATCTTGAGCCTTTACATTAATGGTATAGTCAGAGACTCTACTAAAAGAAACTTGTTTTCTAAGCATATGTTCTCCCACTTTTCACCATGCAAAGAACTTACCAACAATTTGATAGCATTTTGAGCATAAATATTACTAATATTTTCAATAATGATGTTATGAGCTTCTTTCATGTTTTCTCTTTCCATACTACCCATCATTAAGCATATTATAATTTACTACAATGGGCACAAGACTTCCAGCGAACATGTCATTGCGCAACTTCAGAGCCTTGATCATATTTCCATCCTTGCAGTATCCATAAATCATTATATTCCACAAAATAACATCTAGGATTAGACCCCTATTATGCATTTCATCAAATTGCTCCTTATATGATTTCTTCACCTTGCCGATTTTGGAAAACCCATGAATCAACATATTATACGTTGAGATAGTAGGAAAATTATCCTTTTTATGCAATCTCATTCTTGAATATAAAAGCTTCAATAATGTTGTATTTCTTGCTATGTCCATTGATAAAAGGATTGTAAGTGAAATCTAAAACACTCAAGCTTGTATTCTTCATTTCTTGCATGAACTACTTGTCTTTATTCAATTTCCCACTTATAAGCACACAATAAGTCACATCATTATAAGCCAATCCACTTGTAGTCTACTCCAACTAAGTAGTTTTTTCCTCCAGCCTAACGTTTTGAAGCCACAAATAACTTAATTTCCCTTGTGGTCGGACTTGAGTATCATAGAAGCATGATTGAAAGACTAAGGTAGAGATTGTAGAGCCTATATGATTGTAGAGACTATAGGATTGTGCACAAACCATGCCCACCTTCACTTTCCCATCTGCTATCTCCATCACAGTTTCTACATCACCCAACTGTGAAACAATCAGACCATAGAGTGCCGAAGAAATAGGAGTTACCCAGTAGTACCATCTCCACCATACAGGTATTTTCTGTTTTCAAAACTCAACCAGAGAATTTACCTTGTTAGGATCACTCAATAGGGGGATTGCCAACTGCAGTCAACATTGCAATTCAATTATTTTTCGTAAGAAAAAATTTATGAAGGAATCAAGAGTTGAAAATATGCCCTTATAGTTCGAGGAATAATGAAACCGTAGAAGAGATTCCATGCAGAATAAAAAGTTGATGAAGCGATTGCAGCAATATGGTAACTTGGAGTCAAGGCTACTGTCATCATTCCATAATATGTATAGTGTAGAAAAGTGAAGAACATAATGAAGAGGAACCATAAGAACTTGGGAGTTGTCCACTTGAAAGAAATCATAGAATAGACCAAGTTGGCATAGACTACGGACTGTATCAAAACATAGGGTACCTCAATTGCTACCATTATTTGATGAAATTGATCTTCATGACAAAACTATAATTGACTATTTTTTCACATTAAGATTAACTATCCAAGGGCATAAGGAAGTGCTTAATACATTCCAACAATGTTTTCTCTGTAAAAGACAGTTCGTTCAACTTCAACAACTAGTTGGACACTCAATGAATTTCTAACACCCAGAAAACCTACAGCACAGTACGTAGATCCCATAAAATTCATTAGATATAGTTGTTTTTATCTGTAAAAGGACACTAAGGAATACTTAGACAACATTGAGCAGTTGAAGCAAAATACGTTAAGAGAAACACAATTTACTTTTCTTACAGAGAATAACAAATAGTTTTCAGGGGAACAAATAAATACTACAAGCTCACTTGGAAGACATATGTTAGACTGGCTTCTCAATATGCTAAGTGAATTTGTCGACTCAAATATTTAATAGACAATAAGCTAATCAATGATAAAGAAAAGAAAATGTCAAATTGAGGCTAGACCAGTTTTGTAAATATGTCTTTTATGCCTGTCAAGAGTGTGTCCAACCACTTTGTTCCAAGGTCCCAAAACATCGTTCCAAACAATAGGGAAACCACTGTAGTGAAGAAAAACTGCACAACACTATAGTGTGGGTTCCTCCAATATGTTGAATGTTACTTCCAAAGGTATGCTAGGCACTGAAATTTGAAGGATTGTGCATACTGTGTTGGAAAATTCAAATCCTGCAAGCTGGGAGTAGGGGGTGCTTAGCTCTTTAATAAGAGCTTGATTCCATCTAAAAGTATAACAACACATTAGTAAAAAAAAGTTTAAAAAATATTGCTGTCAATTCTTTGGGGTGACAAGTGACAAAAAAATAGCAAAATAAGATATGCACAATGAAAAATCTCTTTCTCAAACAAGTTCCTACAATTACGTCTAGACATACTCATAAAGTGTTGATTTTCTATAGATATCAACAAAGTACACATCATGTCTTTCCTTAACATCTATGGAACTCACTTCTAGTGCCCATGTGGCTGGATTATATCCTTCTATAACCTGTGGTACATTTGGAATGGCCTAACCAACAAAACAAGAATTACAAAATATCACTATTTTCTACCACAGATTGATAATGGTAAGCACAATCATTTACTAAATAGGTTGTAAAATACAATAAGAAAATCACCCTTACCTCAAAATACTTAATGAGCTTATGATAATGAAGACCCAAAGGACCTATGTAGATGATTTGGCTGCCCCTTTTGAGGAGAAAGAGTTGCAGTTCAAAAAACCAATAAAACTAAAGATTTAGCAATTATTAGTTCTGTGGAACGTTGCTTTATTCTAGCCCTTTGCACCCCTTTGCTTTTGTTAATCCAAGCAAAGAAACACAAAAAAATGTTGTTTGTTTCACATTTCATAGATTGATCATGAAAGTTTTTTAATTGAACTCATCAAAAGCTCCAAATATATCAATGTTAGGTTGGTGGATGGTACAAAAAATTGTTTGACGTGTATTGACTGTGTTGCAAACAATATGCATAACTATTGTTGCAGCACATGCATCTAGTTTATGTTGGAATTAATACTAAGAGGGGGATGTGAATCAGTATTAGCAAGTCAATAATTTTTCATTTCCATAATCATATTCATATATGCTACTTTAGTTAATGGAACTCACGTGTATACGCAACTGTGTTTAAGGCAACTAGCGTATATCATGCAAACTTATGATTCAATTAATTCATCATATATTGATCGTTAATCAGTGCATCGAAACCATATAAACAGCACCTAGGTGCAGTAAAAACAAAATAGACAATCACACACAATAACACAAGACATAAGGTGGCAACCCAATGTGGTTGAAAACCACCCTCTGCAATCGTCTCTATCTTCTTTTTAATAAGAAACTTCTTTTTACAATTTTTGTACTAGTGCAGTCTTATACTAGTTCGCAAGCTTCTACTTTTAGAAGGTTACAACCTTCTCTCATTCTGCAGCTTCTCCTGGAAGGGAGCTACAACTGCCTAGCACTTTTATTAGCTGATATTTTTACTAGTACGTAGGTGTCGGTCTACAAAAGGCTACAACCTTCTCTTTTCTTTGAAGGACCACGTTTCATAAATTTCAGACTGGATCCATCTATAACATCATTTAATCATCAAATATATCTACATGAGCCAATCTCCCTTCAATCACAACTGAATCTATCAATCACTTTGATAACCCTTCAATCTAATCTTTCAGAATGTTGTAACTAGAATACAGTAACCAGAACCCGACCTAGAACCCAAAACACTGTAACATCTAACAAAAGTAGCTAAAACATATTTTATGAGGTATACGCTACTTCCCTGTGTCAAACCTACATGCGTACTCCCTTTTCTCAAGGAGATCCTGCGTATGAATCTGCAAATCAAATTTAAGATGTATACGTTGTTTTGATATGTAGAGCTAGCAAGTATACACATCGTTTCTAAACTGAGCCTGTGTACAGATCTATAATTAATGATTTAAATATTACAACAATTTCAGACTTCAGTTATACCCAGATCATCAAGCGCTAAGGTTCATCCTTGGTTCAGATCTAGCTATGCACCATAACCCAATAACCTATATTCTAGATCTTGATCTTCATTAGATATTCAATACTTGAGTACATTTGCCTAATGATCTTCTCCTCCTTTTATAGTCTTAGCCTTAATACCATGGACCAAAAGAACTTACGACCAATACCTTGGACCAAATAAGTCGAACCATATATCTTGGAACAATACCATGGATCAAAATAGCATGAACCAAAATAGCATGGCCCAAATACCTTGGACCAAAACTTAGTTTTCCAAGATATACGAGCCTTTCTTTCTGTGAAAGTGCATGTGTGCGTATATGCTCCTTTTGGTCTGTTAACCTATGTGTATATGCTACTTTGTCAAGGTGAACCTGCGTATACATCTCTTTTCTCATTTTGTGAAGTCTGATCTGTAAATCTGTGTTGTTGACCTACTGAATTGTGATCTGACATCTGAGTGAGTTACCATCTAGGACAACACCTATGTCATAGTGAAAAATCTATGTCATAATGCCAACAATCTCCCCCTTTGGACTTGATGGCAACCCCAAGTAACTCTCCCCCTTTGTCATCAAGGGCAAAGGGTTATGCTCCCCCTGAGTACATGTTGAATCTCTTGATATGCTGAAGTGTGTTGATTGAGCTCCATGATCAAGTCTATGCTCCCTGTGAATATAAGCAAGGTATGTAAAAAGATGTTCTAAAAGAAGAACATGACTCTATACATACACCATAAATGACCTTCCTATCACCAATGACTCATACATACATCCATCTCCCAACCAAGTGGGGATATACCAATTGTTTATACATGTCAAAACAAGAACATTACATCATCCACCGCACGCATAGTGGGGTAACAAAATAGCTCATTACATGACCTTTACATTAAAAGATATCTGAAACAAGACCATGATAGTCATAAAAAACTATCATTAGTACCATTTGTCAATCAACATCCAGACTAGCAACCATGTTCTCCCTCTGAACCTGTTCCACCTGAATAAAAAAATAAAAAATAGTTGTGTGAATTTGTACCAAGATCTTCTAAGATAATGCCAGCAATGAATTATTAGAAGTATATGCTCCCCCTGAGCCTGTGCCAGATGATCACTGTCAGATCTGATCATTTCATATAGTAGAAGAGTTATCAAGGCATCATTATCAATCAGATATACATCAATTTATCAACAATCGTCCACAAACTCTAACCATGATCAAGTAGAGCAGATAATTCACTTAACCATATCAAACTCTTTTCATCTTAAGTCTGGCCCACTGCATTTCCACAAACCATCATATACACAATTGTATCCATAGAAACTAGCGTATGTACGCGACTACACTTCATGAAACTCACATATAACCACCTTTCTTTAAAACAGATAGGTTTTAACACCAGGATGATGCATCAAATACTCCCAGCTTCTGTTTGAGATATTTAAATGTCTCTTGGGTAGTGGTTTGGTGAATATATCAACAACCTATTCTTTGGAGGGAACATACTCCAATTTTACCTTTTGTTCAAGCACTTTTTCACATAGAAAAGGATATTTGATGGGTATGTGCTTGGTCTTGGAATGCATGACTGGATTCTTTGAAATATTGATGGCACTTGTATTACCACATAGAATTGACATGGGTGGAGTACATGCGATCTGAATGTATTGCAATGTTTGCATCATCCAAAGGATTTGTGTGTAGCAAGATGCAGTAGCCACATATTCTGTTTCAACTGTAGATAATGCAATTGAACTTTGTTTCTTGCTGAACCAAGACACTAATCTGGAACCCATATAGCATGAACCACCACTAATGCTTTTCCTATCATCAACGCTTCCTGCCCAATCTACATATGTATATGCATGAAGTGTAAGATCTGTATCTCTAGGTTACCATAAACCAAAATTTTGTTTTCCTTGAAGATATTTGAAAATCCTTTTGACTGCCTGAAGGTGTGACTCCTTTGGATTTTCTTGGAATCTTCCAACTATTCCTATTGCATACATGATGTTTGGTCGGGTACCTATTAGATAAAGCAAACTACCAATCATGGATCTGTAAGTTGGCTGACGTACTACTGTTGATTCATCATTTGAGTTGAGACTGCATCCTATTACCATTGGGATACATACTGGTTTAGAATCTTCCATGCCATATTTTTTCAAGATCTGTTTGAGATATTTGGTTTGTGACAAAAAAAAATACCGTCTTTATTTTGTTGAAGTTGTAGACTAGGAAAATATGTAAGCTCACCAAATAGGGACATTTAAAATTCTTGTTGCATTATCGAAGAAAAATTCTGACTCATGGATTCTTCATTGCTACCAAAATGATATCATCAACATACACAACAAGTATTAGCAGTTTATTATTGTCAATCTTTGTATATCGATTGCTATTAGCTAATCCTTTTGAAAAACCTTGCTGATGGAGATATTTGCCAAGACTATAAGACTAGACCCTTAGAGTTTGTTTTAGACCATAGAGAGCCTTTTTGAGTATGCATACAAGTTTTGCATCATTTCCAAGAATGAATCCATGTGGTTGCTCAATGTAGACTTCTTCTTCTAAGTCTCCATTAAGAAAGTCAGATTTTATATGGAAATTACCATGGTCAGCCTCTTGTTTGCACAATGTTTTCATAAATCCAATGAAAATTTTCATTCAATTTTGGTTTGAGCATGGAGTAAACTACCTTGATCACAAATTTATTTATGTTGTACTCTCTCATACCTACCATAGAGCACAAATGATAGTTCCTTTCATGTGTATCAATTACCATCGCAATTGGCATGGCATGTATTCATGCATTACACAAGGTGTGGCAAGGTGTGCATCATGACCCCCTTTTAATTGATGTTTCATCACATTAAGGTAGGGTGGATATACCTACCGTTGGACACCCCTCTTGGGTGAAATTATCAAGTAGTATATTCAATATCACTAAACTAACCTATTATGAAAGTCAAATTTAACATTCAATATAACTAAAACATAATGTTTTGTCATATAAAATAGTTTGTTATAATTGTGAATCTATGTAATATGTTATTATCTTAGAGAAGTTTGCAAAGCTACATTTGTGTATAAAAATTAATAATCATAAAAAATAATATATTTTAAATTTAGTTCAATTTAATCTAAAATGGAAATATTATGTAAAGAGCAACTAATAACTACATATGCTTGCTTCCTTTCTAAAAAAAATACAAAAAGAGGAAAAACAAAATATTCTAAAACAAAAAATCCAAATTCCAAATTATTTTTAAAAATATTCAATTAGTTATTTATTACTTTTAATAACAAAATTATGAAAAAATAATTACATTGATGGATGTGTTAATGGTTGAATAAGGCTTCCACAATTGTATTTTTGTGTAAGTTTGGAAGGACCTTTTTCATTCATTTTCATCAAAAATAGGGGGGTTACATCCATATTTAGATGGTTAGGTGGCCTCAACCTGTCCATTGGAAAACTAGGTCTACTGGCCATATAACAACATTATAATCCATCCAAAAACATAATAACTTGACACCGTTTATCAAATCTATACATGTCTGAATATCCTTAATTCTCCTACTATATAGATAACTAAGACAGAATATCAAAGTATACAAAGCCTTCATTTATATATAACAAAAATTAAGAGCCAAACTATGCAATACATGCATCTAATCATCCAAAGAGTCCATAGATGTTGGGTCTTTCGCGCTCAAATCAGGTAATTCCATTTGAGGGAGACATGGAATATGTTTCTATATGTGACTGAGGTGGGAATTCTATTGCTGAATCTAGAATTGAATAAGCTAAAATTCCTTATGGATTTCTTGGAGTCCAGGATTAGTCTTCGAAGGGCCAGCTAAAGGCGTAACCAAGGCTCTTGCCACTATATTCTTCATCAAATAGTACAGGTAGGGAATCTATTTTTATTGGGAGGACTGACCTCTAGAGTGTCCAAGATCTGGAACCAGGTCTTGCCATTTCTCCATATCCAAGTCCTCACAAGCTTCCGGCTGGTTTAACTCTGCTTCCCAACCAAGGATTAACTATTCAATATGAGGTTGTGTGCCACTCTATTATGCCTAGGAAGATTCCTGAATGAAGCTTCCAGTATATTTATAGCCCCAACCCTGAGTTGGACATGGCTGGGGTTGGCTGCTTCCTTGTCATTGACCATTCAATTATGTCCCCAACCTCCACTTACTGATGTGCCTTTGCCAAAGGAAGGAACACTTTTGGGAAAAATACTAAGAAGTGGGGTGAGTGAGAGGGGGAGGGTGAATAAGTATTTATAAATCAATAATCTTCTTACATTTCATATTCATATTTCTAGATGCGACGTTACTGACTCGAACCTGCTTGTGCACGTGACTGTTCTTAAGAAGATTAGTGTATATCCAATGAACTTACAATAAAGTTAATCCATCATATCTTTTTTTTCAGCTAGTGCATTAGTACTTTATTAACCACTACATAAACATTAACCATGTGTTGTAATAAATAAACCATCACACATAAGCAACACACATGAACACCAATATTTAAGGTGGAAACCCAATGCGGGAGAAAACCACTAGCTATTGTTATCTTTGTCTTATTTTTAATATAAAGAAAATTTTGTTTACAATCGTGTACTACCGTAGACTCATACCAGTATGAAGGCACCCCTTGTGAAAGGATACAACCTTCTCTAACTCTCCATCTTCCACTGGAAGGGAGATACAACCCCTAGCTCTTATACTTGTTGATATGTTTACCAGTACGTAGGTGTCGACCTACAGAAAGCTACAACCTACATTGTTCTCCAGCTGGTACTAGAAGAGATCTCCAAACCCCTAGCTATTGTATTGGATGATATGATTAGTAGTATGTAGGTGCCAACCTATAGAAGACTACCACCTTCACTCTTCCTCTAGGGACCACGTTTCATAAATTTTCAGACTGGATACTCCTGGTACATAACAACACAACATGTAGGCCACATTTCATCAAATTTTCATATTAGACCCATCAGTAACATTGAAGGTTAAAATCAATCACCTCTCCAATACAACCATTAATTACATCTGCATCAACCAATCACTAAAACCCAATCATCAATCTATGACATAATTGAAACCCAATCATGAATCTCTGAATCAACCACAACTGAATTAATCGATCACTGAAACCTCTGAAATAACTGAATCACACACTCATCAATTTCTAAATTAATCGCAACTAAATCAATCAATTACTAAAATTTTTGACATAATTAAATCACCCAATCATCAATTTGTGAATCAACCACAATTGAATCAATCAATCACTTAAAACTCAACCAACCAACACTTAATCAAAATTCAACCAATCAACTGGAATAGACAGATCACTGTAACCAGTACATAGATCTAAACCTAGAACACTGCATGAACAACCAGAACCAACTGCAACCTCAAAAATCATATGTCAGAATGCATACACTACTTCAATGAAGCTAACCTACATGTATACGCCACTTTCTGTAACCCAACCTATGTATACCTCTAAAATACTGAATCATAAAACTTTTGAACCATAAATTGTACTTCCCAAAGACATTCTGAAGATCCACTGTCATATTACATAGTTATAAATAGATAGCATCAAAGATCACCCTTCTAACTCAATCAATCAATCAATCAGACTCAGTCTCCTTATACAATCAGTTTTACTTCCAGATATAATGAAGATATCATTGAGAAACATTAGTAAAAAAACATCACTAATTAGATACATCAGTCATCTCTAAATAAAAAACTTTTCTTCTTCATACGCTACTTGGAAGATCTGAACAAGCATATATATGATCCTTCACTAAGGCGAACTAGCGTATAGATCATCAAATAATAACTTATTACTTCACAACTATTCCATACTTCAGATATACCCATATCATAAAATTTAAAGGAAAAAACATTTGTTAGGACTCAGATCTAGCCTATCCATTATCAGATCACATAATGATCAGTCATTTCAGGTCTTATGATCCCGATCCATCATTAGATCTCATCCATCATCAAACACTCAGGTGCATACTTAGTACATATCAATCAAAGCATCAAGAATCCATAACATGCATATTTTATTTTGATCTAACTCTTCATAAGATATTCATTACTTGCACTCCTTCACACTTTGATCTTCACCTCCTTATATACTTAGAGCCTCTTTCAATACCTCAGACCAAAACAACACTCACAACCTGTAATATTCTTACACGGGATCAAGTAACCATTATTCTGCTCAATATTGTGGGCTAATACCATGGTATGGACCCTTGTTATTCTTTAACCTTAGTTTTCCATCCCATACATGCTTTTCCTCTTAAAAGTGAGTGCATACATATACACTCTTTTTGTTCTATGTAATCGCTTGTATACACTACATGGACTAGGTGAAACAACGTATACAACTTAATGCAACTTAAAACATTATTTTTATTCAATTGATCGATTCTAATCTATCATCCTTTGTCCCATCATCCTGTTCTTTTGTGCCATTACTCTGTTACCTCTTATTAGACCTATTACAATGTGTTTTGTCATCATTATATCATTTTTGAACTCATTCCTCTGAACTGTCATGTATTTTGTCACATTTGTAAACACAACTTCCATGTATTCTATCAGATCCTATTTATATCTTTATCAAGTAGTCCATTAATCAAATAGGTTGTCTACCAAAGACAACACCAACACAATCATCCTGTATCAAACCTTTAACCATTATTTTGTTCCATCATTATGTCACCTCTGATATTTTTGTATTCCATCATTCTGTCGCCTCTGATATCTCTATGTTCCATCACTCTTTTAGCGTTGATATATCCTGTAGATTCATCTAGTAACCATATACAAGTGAGTTTCCATCAAGAAAAAACCATGCACCATAATTCCAACAAACACCATGTTGAAATTTGGCCAACCAGAAAACTAATAGAAAACCAAGACCTCCAACTTGAGGTGTTTGACTAGCTTAGGATCTTGGTGCACACACTAAGAATTTAAACATGTAAGTATGCCACACCAAAATCCCACATTATTGTGAGCAGTAAGGAAATAAGCCAATTTTTTTCCCACGAATATGAGATGGTTCTACCAAGAAAGGCTGAACACATCAATTAAGGGCTTCTCAAGCCATCTTCAAAGAATCCATTTCGGCGTATCCTTACACAAGAAAACACTTTGCTTAATTTCCAGTAGGTACATCAAAAAAATAAGAAAATAGACAAAATCATACATGTAGGAAATACATACTAAAATATAGTGCTCAGACCTCACATACATGCCCATCCGAGAAAGTAAAATTCCGTAACAGATAGACACAGTTATACAATAATTCGCCAGCCCTTAAAAAAACAATTTCGTCCCAAATTTCATGAAAGATTTCTCTTCTAATCCAGTATATCATCTCAGAGATTATTCCCCATAAAAATATCAAATATACTTGAATCGTAGGAGTAAGGAAACAAGAGGAATACACTAATAGAACATACCCATTATTTTCGACCACATGGAGGAGGGTGAGACCATCTGCACCAAGGTGGAATACCTAGTAAAGTTCCTTCACATGTGTCAGAACTATTTACAAAAATCTTGTAACCATTCCAATAGAAATACCTCCTAATCGTTTCGAGCTCATAGCATAAAACCTTAGCAGGGAGATGTCCCTTTCTCCTCTCCAGTCACCATTAATATCCTGTATGTGTGTTGCCATATTGGGGTTGAAGGAAAGTGTGTCAGGGCCATGACATGACCACCCACCTTTCTTTCGTATTGAAATGATTTCCATGGCATGGATCCCTGTGATTACCAACTATCAACTTGCACCCCAATCAAGGAAGGTCTTCCATAATTTTAAATTAATTATGAATAATTAATAGGTGGATGGTAATGATTTAACTCTACCAAATATCTTTAGTATTAATGATAGATGAAGGGTTGAGATTTATTTTAAAGTGGTTATGCCATTTTTCTTTTCAATTTAAATAAAAAAAATAAATTTATAAATTTAAGCTAATTCAAATTACATATTAAAAATCACTGGTCGTGAAGTTGGTTATAGTTTTTTGAACATGTGACTTCAATACAAACCATGGTATTGACCCATGATATTCTAACAAATCCTATTTTCAAGTTAAGAATAATGATGGTAAAGAGAGGGTGAATCACCCTAGTTAAGAATTGTGTTAGATTCTTTTTTAAATGTATATATGTTTAGTTCATATATTAATTTTTTTTCAATAATTAAGAAAAATTACAATTAAAAGCAAGATTATAATTTAGTTAACTTTTATGATTTTTTAATCTTCATACATTTCACATTACCTATCAATGTAATTACTATGTTTTTTTCCTTTTGCAATGAAAATAGGCAAAAACTAAAATACTGACCCAAAACAAAGAATGATTCAATTTTTTTAAAACACTATTATTTATCATTATTATTTATTAATTTATTTTTATTTCTTTTATTTTTTTTAGTTTAGATTGTATTAACTCACAATTACATCATACATCAAATAAATATATCATTGTTCTTGGAAAGATCAGTTTTAATCTACCATTAGGGAAACCAGATCTGATGACCATTAGATGAAGTTCAACTAATGCCAAAGAAAAACATCTCATAATTAGAAACTACTAAAACTACCATATACCGGACTATAAAAAAATAAAGAAAATTGTAGTTGACATAACATGTGGTGTTCACATAATAAGCGATATTAACCGTATGAAGAGGTAACTAGAGCTTGGTGATTTGCACATGATATTAGATAAATCATTTGCTTCTTCATGGTGCTCACTCATAATGTAGGTCTTCCATGATCTGAACTCCTTTGTGATTTCTTCGACCTAGATTGGTAAGTCGCCTTTGTAGCACATCTTCACCTCCACTGCCTCTGTCAGTATGCTCTTGGAACATGACTATACATTATTACACAACCATGAGAGCTTCATGTGTACTTTGACTAGTGTAAAGGAATACTACTGAATAATGTCATTAGTTACCTCCAAGCCTTCCCTTTTGGTCACTTGCTCGATTTATAGGCAAAGTTTTAAGAACCCCCCTAAAGTTATATGTGTAATAAATGGGCAATTACCCATGATACATAGGAAAAATGGAAGGAGATTTTATCAATAATATAATATGTATATATAAAGAAATTGGCGAATATCTCACCAAATTATATTATCTTCTAAAATCATGGTGAATCTTTCACCGAACTATAAAATATTGTAATATCTTAGCGAATCATTCACTGAATAACAAAAAATTGTAAAGTCTTAGTGATTCTTTTAATAAGTTATAAAACATTGTAAAGTCTTGGCGAATTTTTGATAAGCATAAAACCATATATTTTTTTGTTGTTGTGTAAGCTTGGTAGTTCCATTTCCTATTAATACTTCCTGAAAATAAGTATATCTTTAACAAGTGTTGTATTAACTTTTATTTGTATTGGTCGATACTTTACTGAACTATCATGTCCCTTGGAGCGTTGACTTGATCTCAAAGTAGGATGACTTATGCATCACTTTTGCAGTTTATTAAATTTGTTTTTAGGGTATGCAATATGAAAAAAAATCAATGTCTAGTGAGGAAAACATCCTCATTGTATAAATAGGTCCATTAACCAAGGAAACCTACTAATTTTAGTCATAAATGTTTACTAATGAATAACGTAACTCTTTGTTGGTACTAGATATAAGTGACTAACCCACAAATGTTGCTTCACTTCATGTGTGAGGAATCAAATCTTCTTGTATTTTAGCTATTGTCGCTTTCCACTTTATTTTTCACCAAAAATCCAAACATGTTTCCCTCTCACTTGCAAGTTTTTGATCATGGCTAGCCCTTGCTTTTTCATAAATGAAAACACCTCAACAATCTCCCCCCTTTTCCATTGATGGAAACATGCCTATCATAATGCTCCCCATATCTTTGTGCTTCTCCTCTCTCTTTCTATCCCTTTAACATCAATGACACAAGGGGTGCCCCCCTGTCATCTAATCCCCCTGAGGTTGAACCTCCAATCCTTATTCATTTAAGTATTAGAATGCATAGTGGAATGTTTTCGTAAAAAAATATTGCTTCACTTTGGAAAAAGTATTTTGGTTTTATATGAGTTTCCTAATAGTTGTGGAGTATTATCAAGATCACTTTCTCTACAACCCATGCCAAAATGTCTTTTAAAATTTGCTAAGGAATAGCACTTGAGAAATTCGTAGATGATGCCTTTTGTTGTTCTTCAATATTGTAGGTTGATCCTTTAGATAGAATTGATGAAACCCCTTTAGGTCTTCAAGGAAAAATCTCTCTGCAATATTTAAAAGCTCCTCATAACTCAGATTCTCACATTTTATTTTCATAAATGCTTTGCAATAAATATAACTATTTCTCAAGTGTTATATTATCTTCCATGCCATGTTGTGACCTTTCTTCTCTGTGTTGCATCCATCCCTATGGTTGTCATTCACAAGATAAAGTGTCCAAAATAGATACCAGTTGTAAATTGGCCTGTGAAATTTTGTTTTTCCATTCATTTAGGGTGAAGCTTTAGTGGTGAGAAAAGTACAACGTTTCTTTTGTTTTATGAATTTATTTATTCAATTTTATCACTCAATACTGTCTCATCTGAAACAAGGCTTGTGAAATTGTCATGAAGAATAAGGTTTTCCTGGATTTCCGTTTCCTAAGAATATTTTGTGTCATTTTTATAAACTAATTATTTGTCTACTCCACAAGAATGTACATGTTCACATATTTTATCACATTCTGAGGTTTATGAGATTGTAAGAACAAAATGCATAGAGACAATTGTTTAATTACATAATCAATTGGTGAATCTAGTAGAATACTTTGAATCTCACCAATTTCCTACTGAACTAATTTGGGGAGATGGTTGTATGCAATTAATTTGTGCCTTATTAAAGTCTAAAATAGACCATAGATTTTTCTCAAAGCTTACCTCATTCATTGTCATCTTAAAAAGATCAACCCTATAGTAAATCATCTTCTAGTGTGCATTGAATATTACTAACTTCATTTTCGATATTACAAGACAGTTCAAAGTGTCTATCCTCTGTTCCAACCTCTACATTAGGAGCCTCCAAAAGATTTAAGCATTCTTCATCCATTCTCCATATGGGATTAGAAGAATTATATACACATTATACAAAGCTTTCCAAGCAACCATCTTGAGCATTTACATTAATGGTATAGTCAGAGACTCTACTAAAAGAAACTTGTTTTCTAAGCATATGTTCTCCCACTTTTCACCATGCAAAGAACTTACCAACAATTTGATAGCAGTTTGAGCACAGATATTACTAATATTTTCAATAATGATATTATGAGCTTCTTTTGTGTTTTCTCTTTCCATACTACCCATCATTAAGCATATTATAATTTACTACAATGGGCACAAGTCTTCCAGCGAACATGTCATTGCGCAACTTGAGAGCCTTGATCATATTTCCATCCTTGTAGTATCCATAAATCATTATATTCCACAAAATAACATCTAGGATTAGACCCCTATTATGCATTTCATCAAATTGCTCCTTATATGATTTCTTCACCTTGCCGATTTTGCAGAACCCATGAATCAACATATTATACGTTGAGATAGTAGGAAAATTATCCTTTTTATGCAATCTCATTATTGAAGATAAAAGCTTCAATAATGTTGTATTTCTTGCTATGTCCATTGATAAAAGGATTGTAAGTGAAATCTAAAACACTCAAGCTTGTATTCTTCATTTCTTGCATGAACTACTTGACTTTATCCAATTTCTCACTTATAAGCACACAATAAGTCACATCATTATAAGCCAATCCACTTGCAGTCTGCTCAAACTAAGTAGTTTTTACCTCTAGCCTAATGTTTTCAAGCCACAAATAACTTAATTTCCCTTGTGGTCGGACTTGAGTATCATAGAAGCATGATTGAAAAACTAAGGTAGAGATTGTAGAGCCTATATGATTGTAGAGACTATAGGATTGTGCACAAACCATGCCCACCTTCACTTTCCCATCTGCTATCTCCATCATTGTTTCTACATCACCCAACTGTGAAACAATCAGACCATAGAGCATAGAAGAAATAGGAGTTACCCAGTAGTACCATCTCCACCATACAGGTATTTTCTTTTTTCAAAACTCAACCAGAGAATTTACCTTGTTAGGATCACTCAATAGGGGGATTTCCAACTGCAGTCAACATTGCAGTTCAACTAATTTTCGTAAGAAAAAATTTAAAGGGATCAAGAGTTGAAAATATGCCCTTATAGTTCGAGGAATAATGAAACTGCAGAAGAGATTCCATGCAGAATAAAAAGTTGATGAAGCGATTGCAGCAATATGGTAACTTGGAGTCAAGGCTACTCTCATCGTTCCATAATATGTATAGTGTAGAAAAGTGAAGAACATAATGAAGAGGAACCATAAGAACTTGGGAGTTGTCCACTTGAAAGAAATCATAGAATAGACCAAGTTGGCATAGACTACGGACTGTATCAAAACATAGGGTACCTAAATTGCTACCAGTATTTGATGAAATTGATCTTCATAACAAAACTATAATTGACTATTTGTTCACATTAAGATTAACTATCCAAGGGCATAAGGAAGTGCTCAATACATTCCAATAATGTTTTCTCTGTAAAAGACAGTTCGTTCAACTTCAACAACTAGTTGGACACTCAATGAATTTCTAACGCCCAGAAAACCTACAGCACAGTACGTAGATCCCATAAAATTCATTAGATATTGTTGTTTTCCTTTGTAAAAGGACACTAAGGAATACTTAGAAAAAATTGAGCAGTTGAAGCAAAATACGTTAAGAGAAACACAATTTACTTTGCTTACAGAGAATAACAAATAGTTTTCATGGGAACAAATAAATACTACAAGCTCACTTGGAAGACATATGTTAGACTGACTTCTCAATATGCTAAGTGAATTTGTCGACTCAAATATTTAATAGACAATAACCTAATCAATAATAAAGAAAAGAAAATGTCAAATTGAGGCTAGACCAGTTTTGTAAATGTCTTTTATGCCTGTCAAGAGAGTGTCCAACCACTTTGTTCCAAGGTCCCAAAACATGGTTCGAAACAGTAGGGAAACCACTGTAGTGAAGAAAAACTGCACAACACTATAGTGTGGTGATCCAGGTGGATATTGGTGGCCACCTTCGAAGTCCACCTGGACCCCCACCTTTGTCTTTTTCAGCATTTTTCAGTTTCCTTAATTGTAGCACAACTTACTATTTTTAGCAGTTTTTCGAGTGCTGAACTTCTGAAGCCGTTTTGAGGCCCTAAACGACGTTTTTTGGGGAATCCGGGGGAAACGTGGTTCCATCCAATGGACCGATGTTGCCCGTTCCAAAAATGATAGTGCTCGAATAGATCTTTCTAATGAGCTATTGTACGCATCAAACAGAGATCATATGCTAAAGTTACGACCCCGGGAAGTTGATGTACCAACTTACCCCCAAACGGGGCCCACA